>CAMPDV010003799.1:0-45775 GCA_946699065.1 Loxodes magnus
TTACTTCTTCACTTTTCAAAATACTTATTACTTCTTTTATCAATAAACTCACTCCTTAAAACTGAAATTCTATCTTCTTTTCTTACTTTACTTCTTCACTTTTCAAAATACTTATTACTTCTTTTATCAATAAACTCACTCCTTAAAACTGAAATTCTATCTTCTTTTCTTACTTTACTTCTTCACTTTTCAAAATACTTATTACTTCTTTTATCAATAAACTCACTCCTTAAAACTGAAATTCTATCTTCTTTTCTTACTTTACTTCTTCACTTTTCAAAATACTTATTACTTCTTTTATCAATAAACTCACTCCTTAAAACTGAAATTCTATCTTCTTTTCTTACTTTACTTCTTCACTTTTCAAAATACTTATTACTTCTTTTATCAATAAACTCACTCCTTAAAACTGAAATTCTATCTTCTTTTCTTACTTTACTTCTTCGCTTTTCAAAATACTTATTACTTCTTTTATCAATAAACTCACTCCTTAAAACTGAAATTCTATCTTCTTTTCTTACTTTACTTCTTCACTTTTCAAAATACTTATTACTTCTTTTATCAATAAACTCACTCCTTAAAACTGAAATTCTATCTTCTTTTCTTACTTTACTTCTTCGCTTTTCAAAATACTTATTACTTCTTTTATCAATAAACTCACTCCTTAAAACTGAAATTCTATCTTCTTTTCTTACTTTACTTCTTCACTTTTCAAAATACTTATTACTTCTTTTATCAATAAACTCACTCCTTAAAACTGAAATTCTATCTTCTTTTCTTACTTTACTTCTTCACTTTTCAAAATACTTATTACTTCTTTTATCAATAAACTCACTCCTTAAAACTGAAATTCTATCTTCTTTTCTTACTTTACTTCTTCACTTTTCAAAATACTTATTACTTCTTTTATCAATAAACTCACTCCTTAAAACTGAAATTCTATCTTCTTTTCTTACTTTACTTCTTCACTTTTCAAAATACTTATTACTTCTTTTATCAATAAACTCACTCCTTAAAAATGAAATTCTATCTTCTTTTCTTACTTTACTTCTTCACTTTTCAAAATACTTATTACTTCTTTTATCAATAAACTCACTCCTTAAAACTGAAATTCTATCTTCTTTTCTTACTTTACTTCTTCACTTTTCAAAATACTTATTACTTCTTTTATCAATAAACTCACTCCTTAAAACTGAAATTCTATCTTCTTTTCTTACTTTACTTCTTCGCTTTTCAAAATACTTATTACTTCTTTTATCAATAAACTAACTCCTTAAAACTGAAATTCTATCTTTTTTTCTTACTTTACTTCTTCACTTTTCAAAATACTTATTACTTCTTTTATCAATAAACTCACTCCTTAAAACTGAAATTCTATCTTCTTTTCTTACTTTACTTCTTCACTTTTCAAAATACTTATTACTTCTTTTATCAATAAACTCACTCCTTAAAACTGAAATTCTATCTTCTTTTCTTACTTTACTTCTTCGCTTTTCAAAATACTTATTACTTCTTTTATCAATAAACTAACTCCTTAAAACTGAAATTCTATCTTTTTTTCTTACTTTACTTCTTCACTTTTCAAAATACTTATTACTTCTTTTATCAATAAACTCACTCCTTAAAACTGAAATTCTATCTTCTTTTCTTACTTTACTTCTTCACTTTTCAAAATACTTATTACTTCTTTTATCAATAAACTCACTCCTTAAAACTGAAATTCTATCTTCTTTTCTTACTTTACTTCTTCACTTTTCAAAATACTTATTACTTCTTTTATCAATAAACTCACTCCTTAAAAATGAAATTCTATCTTCTTTTCTTACTTTACTTCTTCACTTTTCAAAATACTTATTACTTCTTTTATCAATAAACTCACTCCTTAAAACTGAAATTCTATCTTCTTTTCTTACTTTACTTCTTCGCTTTTCAAAATACTTATTACTTCTTTTATCAATAAACTAACTCCTTAAAACTGAAATTCTATCTTCTTTTCTTACTTTACTTCTTCACTTTTCAAAATACTTATTACTTCTTTTATCAATAAACTCACTCCTTAAAACTGAAATTCTATCTTCTTTTCTTACTTTACTTCTTCACTTTTCAAAATACTTATTACTTCTTTTATCAATAAACTCACTCCTTAAAACTGAAATTCTATCTTCTTTTCTTACTTTACTTCTTCACTTTTCAAAATACTTATTACTTCTTTTATCAATAAACTCACTCCTTAAAACTGAAATTCTATCTTCTTTTCTTACTTTACTTCTTCACTTTTCAAAATACTTATTACTTCTTTTATCAATAAACTCACTCCTTAAAACTGAAATTCTATCTTCTTTTCTTACTTTACTTCTTCACTTTTCAAAATACTTATTACTTCTTTTATCAATAAACTCACTCCTTAAAACTGAAATTCTATCTTCTTTTCTTACTTTACTTCTTCACTTTTCAAAATACTTATTACTTCTTTTATCAATAAACTCACTCCTTAAAACTGAAATTCTATCTTCTTTTCTTACTTTACTTCTTCGCTTTTCAAAATACTTATTACTTCTTTTATCAATAAACTCACTCCTTAAAACTGAAATTCTATCTTCTTTTCTTACTTTACTTCTTCACTTTTCAAAATACTTATTACTTCTTTTATCAATAAACTCACTCCTTAAAACTGAAATTCTATCTTCTTTTCTTACTTTACTTCTTCGCTTTTCAAAATACTTATTACTTCTTTTATCAATAAACTCACTCCTTAAAACTGAAATTCTATCTTCTTTTCTTACTTTACTTCTTCACTTTTCAAAATACTTATTACTTCTTTTATCAATAAACTCACTCCTTAAAACTGAAATTCTATCTTCTTTTCTTACTTTACTTCTTCACTTTTCAAAATACTTATTACTTCTTTTATCAATAAACTCACTCCTTAAAACTGAAATTCTATCTTCTTTTCTTACTTTACTTCTTCACTTTTCAAAATACTTATTACTTCTTTTATCAATAAACTCACTCCTTAAAACTGAAATTCTATCTTCTTTTCTTACTTTACTTCTTCACTTTTCAAAATACTTATTACTTCTTTTATCAATAAACTCACTCCTTAAAAATGAAATTCTATCTTCTTTTCTTACTTTACTTCTTCACTTTTCAAAATACTTATTACTTCTTTTATCAATAAACTCACTCCTTAAAACTGAAATTCTATCTTCTTTTCTTACTTTACTTCTTCACTTTTCAAAATACTTATTACTTCTTTTATCAATAAACTCACTCCTTAAAACTGAAATTCTATCTTCTTTTCTTACTTTACTTCTTCGCTTTTCAAAATACTTATTACTTCTTTTATCAATAAACTAACTCCTTAAAACTGAAATTCTATCTTCTTTTCTTACTTTACTTCTTCACTTTTCAAAATACTTATTACTTCTTTTATCAATAAACTCACTCCTTAAAACTGAAATTCTATCTTCTTTTCTTACTTTACTTCTTCACTTTTCAAAATACTTATTACTTCTTTTATCAATAAACTCACTCCTTAAAACTGAAATTCTATCTTCTTTTCTTACTTTACTTCTTCACTTTTCAAAATACTTATTACTTCTTTTATCAATAAACTCACTCCTTAAAACTGAAATTCTATCTTCTTTTCTTACTTTACTTCTTCACTTTTCAAAATACTTATTACTTCTTTTATCAATAAACTCACTCCTTAAAACTGAAATTCTATCTTCTTTTCTTACTTTACTTCTTCACTTTTCAAAATACTTATTACTTCTTTTATCAATAAACTAACTCCTTAAAACTGAAATTCTATCTTCTTTTCTTACTTTACTTCTTCGCTTTTCAAAATACTTATTACTTCTTTTATCAATAAACTCACTCCTTAAAACTGAAATTCTATCTTCTTTTCTTACTTTACTTCTTCACTTTTCAAAATACTTATTACTTCTTTTATCAATAAACTCACTCCTTAAAACTGAAATTCTATCTTCTTTTCTTACTTTACTTCTTCGCTTTTCAAAATACTTATTACTTCTTTTATCAATAAACTCACTCCTTAAAACTGAAATTCTATCTTCTTTTCTTACTTTACTTCTTCACTTTTCAAAATACTTATTACTTCTTTTATCAATAAACTCACTCCTTAAAACTGAAATTCTATCTTCTTTTCTTACTTTACTTCTTCACTTTTCAAAATACTTATTACTTCTTTTATCAATAAACTCACTCCTTAAAACTGAAATTCTATCTTCTTTTCTTACTTTACTTCTTCACTTTTCAAAATACTTATTACTTCTTTTATCAATAAACTCACTCCTTAAAACTGAAATTCTATCTTCTTTTCTTACTTTACTTCTTCACTTTTCAAAATACTTATTACTTCTTTTATCAATAAACTCACTCCTTAAAAATGAAATTCTATCTTCTTTTCTTACTTTACTTCTTCACTTTTCAAAATACTTATTACTTCTTTTATCAATAAACTCACTCCTTAAAACTGAAATTCTATCTTCTTTTCTTACTTTACTTCTTCACTTTTCAAAATACTTATTACTTCTTTTATCAATAAACTCACTCCTTAAAACTGAAATTCTATCTTCTTTTCTTACTTTACTTCTTCGCTTTTCAAAATACTTATTACTTCTTTTATCAATAAACTAACTCCTTAAAACTGAAATTCTATCTTCTTTTCTTACTTTACTTCTTCACTTTTCAAAATACTTATTACTTCTTTTATCAATAAACTCACTCCTTAAAACTGAAATTCTATCTTCTTTTCTTACTTTACTTCTTCACTTTTCAAAATACTTATTACTTCTTTTATCAATAAACTCACTCCTTAAAACTGAAATTCTATCTTCTTTTCTTACTTTACTTCTTCACTTTTCAAAATACTTATTACTTCTTTTATCAATAAACTCACTCCTTAAAACTGAAATTCTATCTTCTTTTCTTACTTTACTTCTTCACTTTTCAAAATACTTATTACTTCTTTTATCAATAAACTCACTCCTTAAAACTGAAATTCTATCTTCTTTTCTTACTTTACTTCTTCACTTTTCAAAATACTTATTACTTCTTTTATCAATAAACTCACTCCTTAAAACTGAAATTCTATCTTCTTTTCTTACTTTACTTCTTCACTTTTCAAAATACTTATTACTTCTTTTATCAATAAACTCACTCCTTAAAACTGAAATTCTATCTTCTTTTCTTACTTTACTTCTTCACTTTTCAAAATACTTATTACTTCTTTTATCAATAAACTCACTCCTTAAAACTGAAATTCTATCTTCTTTTCTTACTTTACTTCTTCACTTTTCAAAATACTTATTACTTCTTTTATCAATAAACTCACTCCTTAAAACTGAAATTCTATCTTCTTTTCTTACTTTACTTCTTCACTTTTCAAAATACTTATTACTTCTTTTATCAATAAACTCACTCCTTAAAACTGAAATTCTATCTTCTTTTCTTACTTTACTTCTTCACTTTTCAAAATACTTATTACTTCTTTTATCAATAAACTAACTCCTTAAAACTGAAATTCTATCTTCTTTTCTTACTTTACTTCTTCACTTTTCAAAATACTTATTACTTCTTTTATCAATAAACTCACTCCTTAAAACTGAAATTCTATCTTCTTTTCTTACTTTACTTCTTCGCTTTTCAAAATACTTATTACTTCTTTTATCAATAAACTAACTCCTTAAAACTGAAATTCTATCTTCTTTTCTTACTTTACTTCTTCACTTTTCAAAATACTTATTACTTCTTTTATCAATAAACTCACTCCTTAAAACTGAAATTCTATCTTCTTTTCTTACTTTACTTCTTCACTTTTCAAAATACTTATTACTTCTTTTATCAATAAACTCACTCCTTAAAACTGAAATTCTATCTTCTTTTCTTACTTTACTTCTTCACTTTTCAAAATACTTATTACTTCTTTTATCAATAAACTCACTCCTTAAAACTGAAATTCTATCTTCTTTTCTTACTTTACTTCTTCACTTTTCAAAATACTTATTACTTCTTTTATCAATAAACTCACTCCTTAAAAATGAAATTCTATCTTCTTTTCTTACTTTACTTCTTCACTTTTCAAAATACTTATTACTTCTTTTATCAATAAACTCACTCCTTAAAACTGAAATTCTATCTTCTTTTCTTACTTTACTTCTTCACTTTTCAAAATACTTATTACTTCTTTTATCAATAAACTCACTCCTTAAAACTGAAATTCTATCTTCTTTTCTTACTTTACTTCTTCGCTTTTCAAAATACTTATTACTTCTTTTATCAATAAACTAACTCCTTAAAACTGAAATTCTATCTTTTTTTCTTACTTTACTTCTTCACTTTTCAAAATACTTATTACTTCTTTTATCAATAAACTCACTCCTTAAAACTGAAATTCTATCTTCTTTTCTTACTTTACTTCTTCACTTTTCAAAATACTTATTACTTCTTTTATCAATAAACTCACTCCTTAAAACTGAAATTCTATCTTCTTTTCTTACTTTACTTCTTCACTTTTCAAAATACTTATTACTTCTTTTATCAATAAACTCACTCCTTAAAACTGAAATTCTATCTTCTTTTCTTACTTTACTTCTTCACTTTTCAAAATACTTATTACTTCTTTTATCAATAAACTCACTCCTTAAAACTGAAATTCTATCTTCTTTTCTTACTTTACTTCTTCACTTTTCAAAATACTTATTACTTCTTTTATCAATAAACTCACTCCTTAAAAATGAAATTCTATCTTCTTTTCTTACTTTACTTCTTCACTTTTCAAAATACTTATTACTTCTTTTATCAATAAACTCACTCCTTAAAACTGAAATTCTATCTTCTTTTCTTACTTTACTTCTTCGCTTTTCAAAATACTTATTACTTCTTTTATCAATAAACTAACTCCTTAAAACTGAAATTCTATCTTCTTTTCTTACTTTACTTCTTCACTTTTCAAAATACTTATTACTTCTTTTATCAATAAACTCACTCCTTAAAACTGAAATTCTATCTTCTTTTCTTACTTTACTTCTTCACTTTTCAAAATACTTATTACTTCTTTTATCAATAAACTCACTCCTTAAAACTGAAATTCTATCTTCTTTTCTTACTTTACTTCTTCACTTTTCAAAATACTTATTACTTCTTTTATCAATAAACTCACTCCTTAAAACTGAAATTCTATCTTCTTTTCTTACTTTACTTCTTCACTTTTCAAAATACTTATTACTTCTTTTATCAATAAACTCACTCCTTAAAACTGAAATTCTATCTTCTTTTCTTACTTTACTTCTTCACTTTTCAAAATACTTATTACTTCTTTTATCAATAAACTAACTCCTTAAAACTGAAATTCTATCTTCTTTTCTTACTTTACTTCTTCACTTTTCAAAATACTTATTACTTCTTTTATCAATAAACTCACTCCTTAAAACTGAAATTCTATCTTCTTTTCTTACTTTACTTCTTCGCTTTTCAAAATACTTATTACTTCTTTTATCAATAAACTAACTCCTTAAAACTGAAATTCTATCTTCTTTTCTTACTTTACTTCTTCACTTTTCAAAATACTTATTACTTCTTTTATCAATAAACTCACTCCTTAAAACTGAAATTCTATCTTCTTTTCTTACTTTACTTCTTCGCTTTTCAAAATACTTATTACTTCTTTTATCAATAAACTCACTCCTTAAAACTGAAATTCTATCTTCTTTTCTTACTTTACTTCTTCACTTTTCAAAATACTTATTACTTCTTTTATCAATAAACTCACTCCTTAAAACTGAAATTCTATCTTCTTTTCTTACTTTACTTCTTCACTTTTCAAAATACTTATTACTTCTTTTATCAATAAACTCACTCCTTAAAACTGAAATTCTATCTTCTTTTCTTACTTTACTTCTTCACTTTTCAAAATACTTATTACTTCTTTTATCAATAAACTCACTCCTTAAAACTGAAATTCTATCTTCTTTTCTTACTTTACTTCTTCACTTTTCAAAATACTTATTACTTCTTTTATCAATAAACTCACTCCTTAAAACTGAAATTCTATCTTCTTTTCTTACTTTACTTCTTCACTTTTCAAAATACTTATTACTTCTTTTATCAATAAACTCACTCCTTAAAACTGAAATTCTATCTTCTTTTCTTACTTTACTTCTTCACTTTTCAAAATACTTATTACTTCTTTTATCAATAAACTAACTCCTTAAAACTGAAATTCTATCTTCTTTTCTTACTTTACTTCTTCACTTTTCAAAATACTTATTACTTCTTTTATCAATAAACTCACTCCTTAAAACTGAAATTCTATCTTCTTTTCTTACTTTACTTCTTCACTTTTCAAAATACTTATTACTTCTTTTATCAATAAACTCACTCCTTAAAACTGAAATTCTATCTTCTTTTCTTACTTTACTTCTTCACTTTTCAAAATACTTATTACTTCTTTTATCAATAAACTCACTCCTTAAAACTGAAATTCTATCTTCTTTTCTTACTTTACTTCTTCACTTTTCAAAATACTTATTACTTCTTTTATCAATAAACTCACTCCTTAAAACTGAAATTCTATCTTCTTTTCTTACTTTACTTCTTCACTTTTCAAAATACTTATTACTTCTTTTATCAATAAACTCACTCCTTAAAACTGAAATTCTATCTTCTTTTCTTACTTTACTTCTTCACTTTTCAAAATACTTATTACTTCTTTTATCAATAAACTAACTCCTTAAAACTGAAATTCTATCTTCTTTTCTTACTTTACTTCTTCGCTTTTCAAAATACTTATTACTTCTTTTATCAATAAACTAACTCCTTAAAACTGAAATTCTATCTTTTTTTCTTACTTTACTTCTTCACTTTTCAAAATACTTATTACTTCTTTTATCAATAAACTCACTCCTTAAAACTGAAATTCTATCTTCTTTTCTTACTTTACTTCTTCACTTTTCAAAATACTTATTACTTCTTTTATCAATAAACTCACTCCTTAAAAATGAAATTCTATCTTCTTTTCTTACTTTACTTCTTCACTTTTCAAAATACTTATTACTTCTTTTATCAATAAACTCACTCCTTAAAACTGAAATTCTATCTTCTTTTCTTACTTTACTTCTTCACTTTTCAAAATACTTATTACTTCTTTTATCAATAAACTCACTCCTTAAAACTGAAATTCTATCTTCTTTTCTTACTTTACTTCTTCGCTTTTCAAAATACTTATTACTTCTTTTATCAATAAACTAACTCCTTAAAACTGAAATTCTATCTTTTTTTCTTACTTTACTTCTTCACTTTTCAAAATACTTATTACTTCTTTTATCAATAAACTCACTCCTTAAAACTGAAATTCTATCTTCTTTTCTTACTTTACTTCTTCACTTTTCAAAATACTTATTACTTCTTTTATCAATAAACTCACTCCTTAAAACTGAAATTCTATCTTCTTTTCTTACTTTACTTCTTCACTTTTCAAAATACTTATTACTTCTTTTATCAATAAACTCACTCCTTAAAAATGAAATTCTATCTTCTTTTCTTACTTTACTTCTTCACTTTTCAAAATACTTATTACTTCTTTTATCAATAAACTCACTCCTTAAAACTGAAATTCTATCTTTTTTTCTTACTTTACTTCTTCACTTTTCAAAATACTTATTACTTCTTTTATCAATAAACTCACTCCTTAAAACTGAAATTCTATCTTCTTTTCTTACTTTACTTCTTCACTTTTCAAAATACTTATTACTTCTTTTATCAATAAACTCACTCCTTAAAAATGAAATTCTATCTTCTTTTCTTACTTTACTTCTTCACTTTTCAAAATACTTATTACTTCTTTTATCAATAAACTCACTCCTTAAAACTGAAATTCTATCTTCTTTTCTTACTTTACTTCTTCACTTTTCAAAATACTTATTACTTCTTTTATCAATAAATTAACTCATTAAAACTGAAATTCTATCTTCTTTTCTTACTTTACTTCTTCACTTTTCAAAATACTTATTACTTCTTTTATCAATAAACTCACTCCTTAAAACTGAAATTCTATCTTCTTTTCTTACTTTACTTCTTCACTTTTCAAAATACTTATTACTTCTTTTATCAATAAACTCACTCCTTAAAACTGAAATTCTATCTTCTTTTCTTACTTTACTTCTTCACTTTTCAAAATACTTATTACTTCTTTTATCAATAAACTCACTCCTTAAAACTGAAATTCTATCTTTTTTTCTTACTTTACTTCTTCACTTTTCAAAATACTTATTACTTCTTTTATCAATAAACTCACTCCTTAAAACTGAAATTCTATCTTCTTTTCTTACTTTACTTCTTCACTTTTCAAAATACTTATTACTTCTTTTATCAATAAACTCACTCCTTAAAACTGAAATTCTATCTTCTTTTCTTACTTTACTTCTTCGCTTTTCAAAATACTTATTACTTCTTTTATCAATAAACTAACTCCTTAAAACTGAAATTCTATCTTCTTTTCTTACTTTACTTCTTCACTTTTCAAAATACTTATTACTTCTTTTATCAATAAACTCACTCCTTAAAACTGAAATTCTATCTTCTTTTCTTACTTTACTTCTTCACTTTTCAAAATACTTATTACTTCTTTTATCAATAAACTAACTCCTTAAAACTGAAATTCTATCTTCTTTTCTTACTTTACTTCTTCACTTTTCAAAATACTTATTACTTCTTTTATCAATAAACTCACTCCTTAAAACTGAAATTCTATCTTCTTTTCTTACTTTACTTCTTCACTTTTCAAAATACTTATTACTTCTTTTATCAATAAACTCACTCCTTAAAACTGAAATTCTATCTTCTTTTCTTACTTTACTTCTTCACTTTTCAAAATACTTATTACTTCTTTTATCAATAAACTAACTCCTTAAAACTGAAATTCTATCTTCTTTTCTTACTTTACTTCTTCACTTTTCAAAATACTTATTACTTCTTTTATCAATAAACTCACTCCTTAAAACTGAAATTCTATCTTCTTTTCTTACTTTACTTCTTCACTTTTCAAAATACTTATTACTTCTTTTATCAATAAACTAACTCCTTAAAACTGAAATTCTATCTTCTTTTCTTACTTTACTTCTTCACTTTTCAAAATACTTATTACTTCTTTTATCAATAAACTCACTCCTTAAAACTGAAATTCTATCTTCTTTTCTTACTTTACTTCTTCGCTTTTCAAAATACTTATTACTTCTTTTATCAATAAACTAACTCCTTAAAACTGAAATTCTATCTTCTTTTCTTACTTTACTTCTTCACTTTTCAAAATACTTATTACTTCTTTTATCAATAAACTCACTCCTTAAAACTGAAATTCTATCTTCTTTTCTTACTTTACTTCTTCGCTTTTCAAAATACTTATTACTTCTTTTATCAATAAACTCACTCCTTAAAACTGAAATTCTATCTTCTTTTCTTACTTTACTTCTTCACTTTTCAAAATACTTATTACTTCTTTTATCAATAAACTCACTCCTTAAAACTGAAATTCTATCTTCTTTTCTTACTTTACTTCTTCACTTTTCAAAATACTTATTACTTCTTTTATCAATAAACTCACTCCTTAAAACTGAAATTCTATCTTCTTTTCTTACTTTACTTCTTCACTTTTCAAAATACTTATTACTTCTTTTATCAATAAACTCACTCCTTAAAACTGAAATTCTATCTTCTTTTCTTACTTTACTTCTTCACTTTTCAAAATACTTATTACTTCTTTTATCAATAAACTCACTCCTTAAAACTGAAATTCTATCTTCTTTTCTTACTTTACTTCTTCGCTTTTCAAAATACTTATTACTTCTTTTATCAATAAACTCACTCCTTAAAACTGAAATTCTATCTTCTTTTCTTACTTTACTTCTTCGCTTTTCAAAATACTTATTACTTCTTTTATCAATAAACTAACTCCTTAAAACTGAAATTCTATCTTCTTTTCTTACTTTACTTCTTCGCTTTTCAAAATACTTATTACTTCTTTTATCAATAAACTCACTCCTTAAAACTGAAATTCTATCTTCTTTTCTTACTTTACTTCTTCACTTTTCAAAATACTTATTACTTCTTTTATCAATAAACTCACTCCTTAAAACTGAAATTCTATCTTCTTTTCTTACTTTACTTCTTCACTTTTCAAAATACTTATTACTTCTTTTATCAATAAACTCACTCCTTAAAACTGAAATTCTATCTTCTTTTCTTACTTTACTTCTTCGCTTTTCAAAATACTTATTACTTCTTTTATCAATAAACTAACTCCTTAAAACTGAAATTCTATCTTCTTTTCTTACTTTACTTCTTCACTTTTCAAAATACTTATTACTTCTTTTATCAATAAACTCACTCCTTAAAACTGAAATTCTATCTTCTTTTCTTACTTTACTTCTTCACTTTTCAAAATACTTATTACTTCTTTTATCAATAAACTCACTCCTTAAAACTGAAATTCTATCTTTTTTTCTTACTTTACTTCTTCACTTTTCAAAATACTTATTACTTCTTTTATCAATAAACTCACTCCTTAAAACTGAAATTCTATCTTTTTTTCTTACTTTACTTCTTCACTTTTCAAAATACTTATTACTTCTTTTATCAATAAACTCACTCCTTAAAACTGAAATTCTATCTTCTTTTCTTACTTTACTTCTTCACTTTTCAAAATACTTATTACTTCTTTTATCAATAAACTCACTCCTTAAAACTGAAATTCTATCTTCTTTTCTTACTTTACTTCTTCGCTTTTCAAAATACTTATTACTTCTTTTATCAATAAACTAACTCCTTAAAACTGAAATTCTATCTTCTTTTCTTACTTTACTTCTTCACTTTTCAAAATACTTATTACTTCTTTTATCAATAAACTCACTCCTTAAAACTGAAATTCTATCTTCTTTTCTTACTTTACTTCTTCACTTTTCAAAATACTTATTACTTCTTTTATCAATAAACTAACTCCTTAAAACTGAAATTCTATCTTCTTTTCTTACTTTACTTCTTCACTTTTCAAAATACTTATTACTTCTTTTATCAATAAACTCACTCCTTAAAACTGAAATTCTATCTTCTTTTCTTACTTTACTTCTTCACTTTTCAAAATACTTATTACTTCTTTTATCAATAAACTCACTCCTTAAAACTGAAATTCTATCTTCTTTTCTTACTTTACTTCTTCACTTTTCAAAATACTTATTACTTCTTTTATCAATAAACTAACTCCTTAAAACTGAAATTCTATCTTCTTTTCTTACTTTACTTCTTCACTTTTCAAAATACTTATTACTTCTTTTATCAATAAACTCACTCCTTAAAACTGAAATTCTATCTTCTTTTCTTACTTTACTTCTTCACTTTTCAAAATACTTATTACTTCTTTTATCAATAAACTAACTCCTTAAAACTGAAATTCTATCTTCTTTTCTTACTTTACTTCTTCACTTTTCAAAATACTTATTACTTCTTTTATCAATAAACTCACTCCTTAAAACTGAAATTCTATCTTCTTTTCTTACTTTACTTCTTCGCTTTTCAAAATACTTATTACTTCTTTTATCAATAAACTAACTCCTTAAAACTGAAATTCTATCTTCTTTTCTTACTTTACTTCTTCACTTTTCAAAATACTTATTACTTCTTTTATCAATAAACTCACTCCTTAAAACTGAAATTCTATCTTCTTTTCTTACTTTACTTCTTCGCTTTTCAAAATACTTATTACTTCTTTTATCAATAAACTCACTCCTTAAAACTGAAATTCTATCTTCTTTTCTTACTTTACTTCTTCACTTTTCAAAATACTTATTACTTCTTTTATCAATAAACTCACTCCTTAAAACTGAAATTCTATCTTCTTTTCTTACTTTACTTCTTCACTTTTCAAAATACTTATTACTTCTTTTATCAATAAACTCACTCCTTAAAACTGAAATTCTATCTTCTTTTCTTACTTTACTTCTTCACTTTTCAAAATACTTATTACTTCTTTTATCAATAAACTCACTCCTTAAAACTGAAATTCTATCTTCTTTTCTTACTTTACTTCTTCACTTTTCAAAATACTTATTACTTCTTTTATCAATAAACTCACTCCTTAAAACTGAAATTCTATCTTCTTTTCTTACTTTACTTCTTCGCTTTTCAAAATACTTATTACTTCTTTTATCAATAAACTCACTCCTTAAAACTGAAATTCTATCTTCTTTTCTTACTTTACTTCTTCGCTTTTCAAAATACTTATTACTTCTTTTATCAATAAACTAACTCCTTAAAACTGAAATTCTATCTTCTTTTCTTACTTTACTTCTTCGCTTTTCAAAATACTTATTACTTCTTTTATCAATAAACTCACTCCTTAAAACTGAAATTCTATCTTCTTTTCTTACTTTACTTCTTCACTTTTCAAAATACTTATTACTTCTTTTATCAATAAACTCACTCCTTAAAACTGAAATTCTATCTTCTTTTCTTACTTTACTTCTTCACTTTTCAAAATACTTATTACTTCTTTTATCAATAAACTCACTCCTTAAAACTGAAATTCTATCTTCTTTTCTTACTTTACTTCTTCGCTTTTCAAAATACTTATTACTTCTTTTATCAATAAACTAACTCCTTAAAACTGAAATTCTATCTTCTTTTCTTACTTTACTTCTTCACTTTTCAAAATACTTATTACTTCTTTTATCAATAAACTCACTCCTTAAAACTGAAATTCTATCTTCTTTTCTTACTTTACTTCTTCACTTTTCAAAATACTTATTACTTCTTTTATCAATAAACTCACTCCTTAAAACTGAAATTCTATCTTCTTTTCTTACTTTACTTCTTCACTTTTCAAAATACTTATTACTTCTTTTATCAATAAACTCACTCCTTAAAACTGAAATTCTATCTTTTTTTCTTACTTTACTTCTTCACTTTTCAAAATACTTATTACTTCTTTTATCAATAAACTCACTCCTTAAAACTGAAATTTTATCTTCTTTTCTTACTTTACTTCTTCACTTTTCAAAATACTTATTACTTCTTTTATCAATAAACTCACTCCTTAAAACTGAAATTCTATCTTCTTTTCTTACTTTACTTCTTCACTTTTCAAAATACTTATTACTTCTTTTATCAATAAACTCACTCCTTAAAACTGAAATTCTATCTTCTTGACTTACTTTACTTCTTCACTTTTCAAAATACTTATTACTTCTTTTATCAATAAACTCACTCCTTAAAACTGAAATTCTATCTTCTTTTCTTACTTTACTTCTTCACTTTTCAAAATACTTATTACTTCTTTTATCAATAAACTCACTCCTTAAAACTGAAATTCTATCTTCTTTTCTTACTTTACTTCTTCACTTTTCAAAATACTTATTACTTCTTTTATCAATAAACTCACTCCTTAAAACTGAAATTCTATCTTCTTTTCTTACTTTACTTCTTCACTTTTCAAAATACTTATTACTTCTTTTATCAATAAACTAACTCCTTAAAACTGAAATTCTATCTTCTTTTCTTACTTTACTTCTTCACTTTTCAAAATACTTATTACTTCTTTTATCAATAAACTCACTCCTTAAAACTGAAATTCTATCTTCTTTTCTTACTTTACTTCTTCGCTTTTCAAAATACTTATTACTTCTTTTATCAATAAACTAACTCCTTAAAACTGAAATTCTATCTTCTTTTCTTACTTTACTTCTTCACTTTTCAAAATACTTATTACTTCTTTTATCAATAAACTCACTCCTTAAAACTGAAATTCTATCTTCTTTTCTTACTTTACTTCTTCACTTTTCAAAATACTTATTACTTCTTTTATCAATAAACTCACTCCTTAAAACTGAAATTCTATCTTCTTTTCTTACTTTACTTCTTCACTTTTCAAAATACTTATTACTTCTTTTATCAATAAACTCACTCCTTAAAACTGAAATTCTATCTTCTTTTCTTACTTTACTTCTTCACTTTTCAAAATACTTATTACTTCTTTTATCAATAAACTCACTCCTTAAAACTGAAATTCTATCTTCTTTTCTTACTTTACTTCTTCACTTTTCAAAATACTTATTACTTCTTTTATCAATAAACTCACTCCTTAAAACTGAAATTCTATCTTTTTTTCTTACTTTACTTCTTCACTTTTCAAAATACTTATTACTTCTTTTATCAATAAACTCACTCCTTAAAACTGAAATTCTATCTTCTTGACTTACTTTACTTCTTCACTTTTCAAAATACTTATTACTTCTTTTATCAATAAACTCACTCCTTAAAACTGAAATTCTATCTTCTTTTCTTACTTTACTTCTTCACTTTTCAAAATACTTATTACTTCTTTTATCAATAAACTCACTCCTTAAAACTGAAATTCTATCTTCTTTTCTTACTTTACTTCTTCACTTTTCAAAATACTTATTACTTCTTTTATCAATAAACTCACTCCTTAAAACTGAAATTCTATCTTCTTTTCTTACTTTACTTCTTCACTTTTCAAAATACTTATTACTTCTTTTATCAATAAACTAACTCCTTAAAACTGAAATTCTATCTTCTTTTCTTACTTTACTTCTTCACTTTTCAAAATACTTATTACTTCTTTTATCAATAAACTCACTCCTTAAAACTGAAATTCTATCTTCTTTTCTTACTTTACTTCTTCGCTTTTCAAAATACTTATTACTTCTTTTATCAATAAACTAACTCCTTAAAACTGAAATTCTATCTTCTTTTCTTACTTTACTTCTTCACTTTTCAAAATACTTATTACTTCTTTTATCAATAAACTCACTCCTTAAAACTGAAATTCTATCTTCTTTTCTTACTTTACTTCTTCACTTTTCAAAATACTTATTACTTCTTTTATCAATAAACTCACTCCTTAAAACTGAAATTCTATCTTCTTTTCTTACTTTACTTCTTCACTTTTCAAAATACTTATTACTTCTTTTATCAATAAACTCACTCCTTAAAACTGAAATTCTATCTTCTTTTCTTACTTTACTTCTTCACTTTTCAAAATACTTATTACTTCTTTTATCAATAAACTCACTCCTTAAAACTGAAATTCTATCTTCTTTTCTTACTTTACTTCTTCACTTTTCAAAATACTTATTACTTCTTTTATCAATAAACTAACTCCTTAAAACTGAAATTCTATCTTTTTTTCTTACTTTACTTCTTCACTTTTCAAAATACTTATTACTTCTTTTATCAATAAACTCACTCCTTAAAACTGAAATTCTATCTTCTTTTCTTACTTTACTTCTTCACTTTTCAAAATACTTATTACTTCTTTTATCAATAAACTCACTCCTTAAAACTGAAATTCTATCTTCTTTTCTTACTTTACTTCTTCACTTTTCAAAATACTTATTACTTCTTTTATCAATAAACTCACTCCTTAAAACTGAAATTCTATCTTCTTTTCTTACTTTACTTCTTCACTTTTCAAAATACTTATTACTTCTTTTATCAATAAACTCACTCCTTAAAAATGAAATTCTATCTTCTTTTCTTACTTTACTTCTTCACTTTTCAAAATACTTATTACTTCTTTTATCAATAAACTCACTCCTTAAAACTGAAATTCTATCTTCTTTTCTTACTTTACTTCTTCACTTTTCAAAATACTTATTACTTCTTTTATCAATAAACTAACTCCTTAAAACTGAAATTCTATCTTCTTTTCTTACTTTACTTCTTCACTTTTCAAAATACTTATTACTTCTTTTATCAATAAACTCACTCCTTAAAACTGAAATTCTATCTTCTTTTCTTACTTTACTTCTTCACTTTTCAAAATACTTATTACTTCTTTTATCAATAAACTCACTCCTTAAAAATGAAATTCTATCTTCTTTTCTTACTTTACTTCTTCACTTTTCAAAATACTTATTACTTCTTTTATCAATAAACTAACTCCTTAAAACTGAAATTCTATCTTCTTTTCTTACTTTACTTCTTCACTTTTCAAAATACTTATTACTTCTTTTATCAATAAACTCACTCCTTAAAACTGAAATTCTATCTTCTTTTCTTACTTTACTTCTTCACTTTTCAAAATACTTATTACTTCTTTTATCAATAAACTCACTCCTTAAAACTGAAATTCTATCTTCTTTTCTTACTTTACTTCTTCACTTTTCAAAATACTTATTACTTCTTTTATCAATAAACTCACTCCTTAAAACTGAAATTCTATCTTCTTTTCTTACTTTACTTCTTCACTTTTCAAAATACTTATTACTTCTTTTATCAATAAACTCACTCCTTAAAACTGAAATTCTATCTTCTTTTCTTACTTTACTTCTTCACTTTTCAAAATACTTATTACTTCTTTTATCAATAAACTCACTCCTTAAAACTGAAATTCTATCTTCTTTTCTTACTTTACTTCTTCACTTTTCAAAATACTTATTACTTCTTTTATCAATAAACTCACTCCTTAAAACTGAAATTCTATCTTCTTTTCTTACTTTACTTCTTCACTTTTCAAAATACTTATTACTTCTTTTATCAATAAACTCACTCCTTAAAACTGAAATTCTATCTTCTTTTCTTACTTTACTTCTTCACTTTTCAAAATACTTATTACTTCTTTTATCAATAAACTCACTCCTTAAAACTGAAATTCTATCTTCTTTTCTTACTTTACTTCTTCACTTTTCAAAATACTTATTACTTCTTTTATCAATAAACTCACTCCTTAAAACTGAAATTTTATCTTCTTTTCTTACTTTACTTCTTCACTTTTCAAAATACTTATTACTTCTTTTATCAATAAACTCACTCCTTAAAACTGAAATTCTATCTTCTTTTCTTACTTTACTTCTTCACTTTTCAAAATACTTATTACTTCTTTTATCAATAAACTCACTCCTTAAAACTGAAATTCTATCTTCTTTTCTTACTTTACTTCTTCACTTTTCAAAATACTTATTACTTCTTTTATCAATAAACTCACTCCTTAAAACTGAAATTCTATCTTCTTTTCTTACTTTACTTCTTCGCTTTTCAAAATACATATTACTTCTCAAAGCATACTAAATAAAACTGAAATTTTATCTTCTTTTCTTACTTTACTTCTTCACTTTTCAAAATACTTATTACTTCTTTTATCAATAAACTCACTCCTTAAAACTGAAATTCTATCTTCTTTTCTTACTTTACTTCTTCACTTTTCAAAATACTTATTACTTCTTTTATCAATAAACTCACTTCTTAAAATTGCAAATTCTATCTTCTTTTCTTACTTTACTTCTTCACTTTTCAAAATACTTATTACTTCTTTTATCAATAAACTCACTCCTTAAAACTGAAATTCTATCTTCTTTTCTTACTTTACTTCTTCACTTTTCAAAATACTTATTACTTCTTTTATCAATAAACTCACTCCTTAAAACTGAAATTTTATCTTCTTTTCTTACTTTACTTCTTCACTTTTCAAAATACTTATTACTTCTTTTATCAATAAACTCACTCCTTAAAACTGAAATTCTATCTTTTTTTCTTACTTTACTTCTTCACTTTTCAAAATACTTATTACTTCTTTTATCAATAAACTCACTTCTTAAAATTGGAAATTCTATCTTCTTTTCTTACTTTACTTCTTCACTTTTCAAAATACTTATTACTTCTTTTATCAATAAATTAACTCATTAAAACTGAAATTTTATCTTCTTTTCTTACTTTACTTCTTCACTTTTCAAAATACTTATTACTTCTTTTATCAATAAACTCACTTCTTAAAACTGAAATTCTATCTTCTTTTCTTACTTTACTTCTTCACTTTTCAAAATACTTATTACTTCTTTTATCAATAAACTCACTCCTTAAAACTGAAATTCTATCTTCTTTTCTTACTTTACTTCTTCACTTTTCAAAATACATATTACTTCTCAAAGCATACTAAATAAAACTGAAATTCTATCTTCTTTTCTTACTTTACTTCTTCACTTTTCAAAATACTTATTACTTCTTTTATCAATAAACTCACTTCTTAAAACTGAAATTCTATCTTCTTTTCTTACTTTACTTCTTCACTTTTCAAAATACTTATTACTTCTTTTATCAATAAACTCACTCCTTAAAACTGAAATTCTATCTTCTTTTCTTACTTTACTTCTTCACTTTTCAAAATACATATTACTTCTTTTATCAATAAACTCACTCCTTAAAACTGAAATTCTATCTTCTTTTCTTACTTTACTTCTTCACTTTTCAAAATACTTATTACTTCTTTTATCAATAAACTAACTCCTTAAAACTGAAATTCTAACTTCTTTTCTTACTTTACTTCTTCACTTTTCAAAATACTTATTACTTCTTTTATCAATAAACTCACTCCTTAAAACTGAAATTCTATCTTCTTTTCTTACTTTACTTCTTCACTTTTCAAAATACTTATTACTTCTTTTATCAATAAACTCACTCCTTAAAACTGAAATTCTATCTTCTTTTCTTACTTTACTTCTTCACTTTTCAAAATACTTATTACTTCTTTTATCAATAAACTCACTCCTTAAAACTGAAATTCTATCTTCTTTTCTTACTTTACTTCTTCACTTTTCAAAATACTTATTACTTCTTTTATCAATAAACTCACTTCTTAAAACTGAAATTCTATCTTCTTTTCTTACTTTACTTCTTCACTTTTCAAAATACTTATTACTTCTTTTATCAATAAACTAACTCCTTAAAACTGAAATTCTATCTTCTTTTCTTACTTTACTTCTTCACTTTTCAAAATACTTATTACTTCTTTTATCAATAAACTCACTCCTTAAAACTGAAATTCTATCTTCTTTTCTTACTTTACTTCTTCACTTTTCAAAATACTTATTACTTCTTTTATCAATAAACTAACTCCTTAAAACTGAAATTCTATCTTCTTGACTTACTTTACTTCTTCACTTTTCAAAATACTTATTACTTCTTTTATCAATAAACTCACTCCTTAAAACTGAAATTCTATCTTCTTTTCTTACTTTACTTCTTCGCTTTTCAAAATACTTATTACTTCTCAAAGCATACTAATCAATACTGAAATTCTATCTTCTTTTCTTACTTTACTTCTTCACTTTTCAAAATACTTATTACTTCTTTTATCAATAAATTAACTCATTAAAACTGAAATTCTATCTTCTTTTCTTACTTTACTTCTTCACTTTTCAAAATACTTATTACTTCTTTTATCAATAAACTCACTCCTTAAAACTGAAATTCTATCTTCTTTTCTTACTTTACTTCTTCACTTTTCAAAATACTTATTACTTCTTTTATCAATAAACTCACTCCTTAAAACTGAAATTCTATCTTCTTTTCTTACTTTACTTCTTCACTTTTCAAAATACTTATTACTTCTTTTATCAATAAACTAACTCCTTAAAACTGAAATTTTATCTTCTTTTCTTACTTTACTTCTTCGCTTTTCAAAATACTTATTACTTCTTTTATCAATAAACTCACTCCTTAAAACTGAAATTCTATCTTCTTTTCTTACTTTACTTCTTCACTTTTCAAAATACTTATTACTTCTTTTATCAATAAACTAACTCCTTAAAACTGAAATTCTATCTTCTTTTCTTACTTTACTTCTTCGCTTTTCAAAATACTTATTACTTCTTTTATCAATAAACTCACTCCTTAAAACTGAAATTCTATCTTCTTTTCTTACTTTACTTCTTCACTTTTCAAAATACTTATTACTTCTTTTATCAATAAATTAACTCATTAAAACTGAAATTTTATCTTCTTTTCTTACTTTACTTCTTCACTTTTCAAAATACTTATTACTTCTTTTATCAATAAACTCACTCCTTAAAACTGAAATTCTATCTTCTTTTCTTACTTTACTTCTTCACTTTTCAAAATACTTATTACTTCTTTTATCAATAAATTAACTCATTAAAACTGAAATTTTATCTTCTTTTCTTACTTTACTTCTTCACTTTTCAAAATACTTATTACTTCTTTTATCAATAAACTCACTCCTTAAAACTGAAATTCTATCTTTTTTTCTTACTTTACTTCTTCACTTTTCAAAATACTTATTACTTCTTTTATCAATAAACTCACTCCTTAAAACTGAAATTCTATCTTCTTTTCTTACTTTACTTCTTCACTTTTCAAAATACTTATTACTTCTTTTATCAATAAACTAACTCCTTAAAACTGAAATTCTATCTTCTTTTCTTACTTTACTTCTTCGCTTTTCAAAATACTTATTACTTCTTTTATCAATAAACTCACTCCTTAAAACTGAAATTCTATCTTCTTTTCTTACTTTACTTCTTCACTTTTCAAAATACTTATTACTTCTTTTATCAATAAATTAACTCATTAAAACTGAAATTTTATCTTCTTTTCTTACTTTACTTCTTCACTTTTCAAAATACTTATTACTTCTTTTATCAATAAACTCACTCCTTAAAACTGAAATTCTATCTTCTTTTCTTACTTTACTTCTTCACTTTTCAAAATACTTATTACTTCTTTTATCAATAAATTAACTCATTAAAACTGAAATTTTATCTTCTTTTCTTACTTTACTTCTTCACTTTTCAAAATACTTATTACTTCTTTTATCAATAAACTCACTCCTTAAAACTGAAATTCTATCTTCTTTTCTTACTTTACTTCTTCACTTTTCAAAATACTTATTACTTCTTTTATCAATAAACTCACTCCTTAAAACTGAAATTCTATCTTCTTTTCTTACTTTACTTCTTCACTTTTCAAAATACTTATTACTTCTTTTATCAATAAACTAACTCCTTAAAACTGAAATTCTATCTTCTTTTCTTACTTTACTTCTTCGCTTTTCAAAATACTTATTACTTCTTTTATCAATAAACTCACTCCTTAAAACTGAAATTCTATCTTCTTTTCTTACTTTACTTCTTCGCTTTTCAAAATACTTATTACTTCTTTTATCAATAAACTCACTCCTTAAAACTGAAATTCTATCTTCTTTTCTTACTTTACTTCTTCACTTTTCAAAATACTTATTACTTCTTTTATCAATAAACTCACTCCTTAAAACTGAAATTCTATCTTTTTTTCTTACTTTACTTCTTCACTTTTCAAAATACTTATTACTTCTTTTATCAATAAACTCACTTCTTAAAATTGGAAATTCTATCTTCTTTTCTTACTTTACTTCTTCACTTTTCAAAATACTTATTACTTCTTTTATCAATAAATTAACTCATTAAAACTGAAATTTTATCTTCTTTTCTTACTTTACTTCTTCACTTTTCAAAATACTTATTACTTCTTTTATCAATAAACTCACTTCTTAAAACTGAAATTCTATCTTCTTTTCTTACTTTACTTCTTCACTTTTCAAAATACTTATTACTTCTTTTATCAATAAACTCACTCCTTAAAACTGAAATTCTATCTTCTTTTCTTACTTTACTTCTTCACTTTTCAAAATACATATTACTTCTCAAAGCATACTAAATAAAACTGAAATTCTATCTTCTTTTCTTACTTTACTTCTTCACTTTTCAAAATACTTATTACTTCTTTTATCAATAAACTCACTTCTTAAAACTGAAATTCTATCTTCTTTTCTTACTTTACTTCTTCACTTTTCAAAATACTTATTACTTCTTTTATCAATAAACTCACTCCTTAAAACTGAAATTCTATCTTCTTTTCTTACTTTACTTCTTCACTTTTCAAAATACATATTACTTCTTTTATCAATAAACTCACTCCTTAAAACTGAAATTCTATCTTCTTTTCTTACTTTACTTCTTCACTTTTCAAAATACTTATTACTTCTTTTATCAATAAACTCACTCCTTAAAACTGAAATTCTAACTTCTTTTCTTACTTTACTTCTTCACTTTTCAAAATACTTATTACTTCTTTTATCAATAAACTCACTCCTTAAAACTGAAATTCTATCTTCTTTTCTTACTTTACTTCTTCACTTTTCAAAATACTTATTACTTCTTTTATCAATAAACTCACTCCTTAAAACTGAAATTCTATCTTCTTTTCTTACTTTACTTCTTCACTTTTCAAAATACTTATTACTTCTTTTATCAATAAACTCACTCCTTAAAACTGAAATTCTATCTTCTTTTCTTACTTTACTTCTTCACTTTTCAAAATACTTATTACTTCTTTTATCAATAAACTAACTCCTTAAAACTGAAATTCTATCTTCTTTTCTTACTTTACTTCTTCACTTTTCAAAATACTTATTACTTCTTTTATCAATAAACTAACTCCTTAAAACTGAAATTCTATCTTCTTTTCTTACTTTACTTCTTCACTTTTCAAAATACTTATTACTTCTTTTATCAATAAACTCACTCCTTAAAACTGAAATTCTATCTTCTTTTCTTACTTTACTTCTTCACTTTTCAAAATACTTATTACTTCTTTTATCAATAAACTAACTCCTTAAAACTGAAATTCTATCTTCTTGACTTACTTTACTTCTTCACTTTTCAAAATACTTATTACTTCTTTTATCAAT
The DNA here is from genome assembly GCA_946699065.1 of Loxodes magnus. Lineage (NCBI taxonomy): Eukaryota > Ciliophora > Karyorelictea > Loxodida > Loxodidae > Loxodes > Loxodes magnus. The sequence goes on from CAMPDV010003799.1 coordinate 24,554, forward strand.
AAACTCACTCCTTAAAACTGAAATTCTATCTTTTTTTCTTACTTTACTTCTTCGCTTTTCAAAATACTTATTACTTCTCAAAGCATACTAATCAATACTGAAATTCTATCTTCTTTTCTTACTTTACTTCTTCACTTTTCAAAATACTTATTACTTCTTTTATCAATAAATTAACTCATTAAAACTGAAATTCTATCTTCTTTTCTTACTTTACTTCTTCACTTTTCAAAATACTTATTACTTCTTTTATCAATAAACTCACTCCTTAAAACTGAAATTCTATCTTCTTTTCTTACTTTACTTCTTCACTTTTCAAAATACTTATTACTTCTTTTATCAATAAACTAACTCCTTAAAACTGAAATTCTATCTTCTTGACTTACTTTACTTCTTCACTTTTCAAAATACTTATTACTTCTTTTATCAATAAACTCACTCCTTAAAACTGAAATTCTATCTTTTTTTCTTACTTTACTTCTTCGCTTTTCAAAATACTTATTACTTCTCAAAGCATACTAATCAATACTGAAATTCTATCTTCTTTTCTTACTTTACTTCTTCACTTTTCAAAATACTTATTACTTCTTTTATCAATAAACTCACTCCTTAAAACTGAAATTCTATCTTCTTTTCTTACTTTACTTCTTCACTTTTCAAAATACTTATTACTTCTTTTATCAATAAATTAACTCATTAAAACTGAAATTTTATCTTCTTTTCTTACTTTACTTCTTCACTTTTCAAAATACTTATTACTTCTTTTATCAATAAACTCACTCCTTAAAACTGAAATTCTATCTTTTTTTCTTACTTTACTTCTTCACTTTTCAAAATACTTATTACTTCTTTTATCAATAAACTCACTCCTTAAAACTGAAATTCTATCTTCTTTTCTTACTTTACTTCTTCACTTTTCAAAATACTTATTACTTCTTTTATCAATAAACTCACTCCTTAAAACTGAAATTCTATCTTCTTTTCTTACTTTACTTCTTCGCTTTTCAAAATACTTATTACTTCTTTTATCAATAAACTAACTCCTTAAAACTGAAATTTTATCTTCTTTTCTTACTTTACTTCTTCGCTTTTCAAAATACTTATTACTTCTTTTATCAATAAACTCACTCCTTAAAACTGAAATTCTATCTTTTTTTCTTACTTTACTTCTTCACTTTTCAAAATACTTATTACTTCTTTTATCAATAAATTAACTCATTAAAACTGAAATTTTATCTTCTTTTCTTACTTTACTTCTTCACTTTTCAAAATACTTATTACTTCTTTTATCAATAAACTCACTCCTTAAAACTGAAATTCTATCTTCTTTTCTTACTTTACTTCTTCACTTTTCAAAATACTTATTACTTCTTTTATCAATAAACTCACTCCTTAAAACTGAAATTCTATCTTCTTTTCTTACTTTACTTCTTCACTTTTCAAAATACTTATTACTTCTTTTATCAATAAACTCACTCCTTAAAACTGAAATTCTATCTTCTTTTCTTACTTTACTTCTTCACTTTTCAAAATACTTATTACTTCTTTTATCAATAAACTAACTCCTTAAAACTGAAATTTTATCTTCTTTTCTTACTTTACTTCTTCGCTTTTCAAAATACTTATTACTTCTTTTATCAATAAACTCACTCCTTAAAACTGAAATTCTATCTTCTTTTCTTACTTTACTTCTTCACTTTTCAAAATACTTATTACTTCTTTTATCAATAAACTAACTCCTTAAAACTGAAATTCTATCTTCTTTTCTTACTTTACTTCTTCGCTTTTCAAAATACTTATTACTTCTTTTATCAATAAACTAACTCCTTAAAACTGAAATTTTATCTTCTTTTCTTACTTTACTTCTTCGCTTTTCAAAATACTTATTACTTCTTTTATCAATAAACTCACTCCTTAAAACTGAAATTCTATCTTTTTTTCTTACTTTACTTCTTCACTTTTCAAAATACTTATTACTTCTTTTATCAATAAATTAACTCATTAAAACTGAAATTTTATCTTCTTTTCTTACTTTACTTCTTCACTTTTCAAAATACTTATTACTTCTTTTATCAATAAACTCACTCCTTAAAACTGAAATTCTATCTTCTTTTCTTACTTTACTTCTTCACTTTTCAAAATACTTATTACTTCTTTTATCAATAAACTCACTCCTTAAAACTGAAATTCTATCTTCTTTTCTTACTTTACTTCTTCACTTTTCAAAATACTTATTACTTCTTTTATCAATAAACTCACTCCTTAAAACTGAAATTCTATCTTCTTTTCTTACTTTACTTCTTCACTTTTCAAAATACTTATTACTTCTTTTATCAATAAACTAACTCCTTAAAACTGAAATTTTATCTTCTTTTCTTACTTTACTTCTTCGCTTTTCAAAATACTTATTACTTCTTTTATCAATAAACTCACTCCTTAAAACTGAAATTCTATCTTCTTTTCTTACTTTACTTCTTCACTTTTCAAAATACTTATTACTTCTTTTATCAATAAACTAACTCCTTAAAACTGAAATTCTATCTTCTTTTCTTACTTTACTTCTTCGCTTTTCAAAATACTTATTACTTCTTTTATCAATAAACTCACTCCTTAAAACTGAAATTCTATCTTCTTTTCTTACTTTACTTCTTCACTTTTCAAAATACTTATTACTTCTTTTATCAATAAATTAACTCATTAAAACTGAAATTTTATCTTCTTTTCTTACTTTACTTCTTCACTTTTCAAAATACTTATTACTTCTTTTATCAATAAACTCACTCCTTAAAACTGAAATTCTATCTTCTTTTCTTACTTTACTTCTTCACTTTTCAAAATACTTATTACTTCTTTTATCAATAAATTAACTCATTAAAACTGAAATTCTATCTTCTTTTCTTACTTTACTTCTTCACTTTTCAAAATACTTATTACTTCTTTTATCAATAAACTCACTCCTTAAAACTGAAATTCTATCTTCTTTTCTTACTTTACTTCTTCACTTTTCTAAATACTTATTACTTCTTTTATCAATAAACTCACTCCTTAAAACTGAAATTCTATCTTCTTTTCTTACTTTACTTCTTCACTTTTCAAAATACTTATTACTTCTTTTATCAATAAACTAACTCCTTAAAACTGAAATTTTATCTTCTTTTCTTACTTTACTTCTTCGCTTTTCAAAATACTTATTACTTCTTTTATCAATAAACTCACTCCTTAAAACTGAAATTCTATCTTCTTTTCTTACTTTACTTCTTCACTTTTCAAAATACTTATTACTTCTTTTATCAATAAACTAACTCCTTAAAACTGAAATTCTATCTTCTTTTCTTACTTTACTTCTTCGCTTTTCAAAATACTTATTACTTCTTTTATCAATAAACTCACTCCTTAAAACTGAAATTCTATCTTCTTTTCTTACTTTACTTCTTCACTTTTCAAAATACTTATTACTTCTTTTATCAATAAATTAACTCATTAAAACTGAAATTTTATCTTCTTTTCTTACTTTACTTCTTCACTTTTCAAAATACTTATTACTTCTTTTATCAATAAACTCACTCCTTAAAACTGAAATTCTATCTTCTTTTCTTACTTTACTTCTTCACTTTTCAAAATACTTATTACTTCTTTTATCAATAAATTAACTCATTAAAACTGAAATTTTATCTTCTTTTCTTACTTTACTTCTTCACTTTTCAAAATACTTATTACTTCTTTTATCAATAAACTCACTCCTTAAAACTGAAATTCTATCTTCTTTTCTTACTTTACTTCTTCACTTTTCAAAATACTTATTACTTCTTTTATCAATAAACTCACTCCTTAAAACTGAAATTCTATCTTCTTTTCTTACTTTACTTCTTCACTTTTCAAAATACTTATTACTTCTTTTATCAATAAACTCACTCCTTAAAACTGAAATTCTATCTTCTTTTCTTACTTTACTTCTTCGCTTTTCAAAATACTTATTACTTCTTTTATCAATAAACTCACTCCTTAAAACTGAAATTCTATCTTCTTTTCTTACTTTACTTCTTCACTTTTCAAAATACTTATTACTTCTTTTATCAATAAACTCACTCCTTAAAACTGAAATTCTATCTTCTTTTCTTACTTTACTTCTTCACTTTTCAAAATACTTATTACTTCTTTTATCAATAAACTCACTCCTTAAAACTGAAATTCTATCTTCTTTTCTTACTTTACTTCTTCACTTTTCAAAATACTTATTACTTCTTTTATCAATAAACTCACTCCTTAAAACTGAAATTCTATCTTCTTTTCTTACTTTACTTCTTCACTTTTCAAAATACTTATTACTTCTTTTATCAATAAACTCACTCCTTAAAACTGAAATTCTATCTTTTTTTCTTACTTTACTTCTTCACTTTTCAAAATACTTATTACTTCTTTTATCAATAAACTCACTCCTTAAAACTGAAATTCTATCTTCTTTTCTTACTTTACTTCTTCACTTTTCAAAATACTTATTACTTCTTTTATCAATAAACTCACTCCTTAAAACTGAAATTCTATCTTCTTTTCTTACTTTACTTCTTCGCTTTTCAAAATACTTATTACTTCTTTTATCAATAAACTAACTCCTTAAAACTGAAATTTTATCTTCTTTTCTTACTTTACTTCTTCGCTTTTCAAAATACTTATTACTTCTTTTATCAATAAACTCACTCCTTAAAACTGAAATTCTATCTTTTTTTCTTACTTTACTTCTTCACTTTTCAAAATACTTATTACTTCTTTTATCAATAAATTAACTCATTAAAACTGAAATTTTATCTTCTTTTCTTACTTTACTTCTTCACTTTTCAAAATACTTATTACTTCTTTTATCAATAAACTCACTCCTTAAAACTGAAATTCTATCTTCTTTTCTTACTTTACTTCTTCACTTTTCAAAATACTTATTACTTCTTTTATCAATAAACTCACTCCTTAAAACTGAAATTCTATCTTCTTTTCTTACTTTACTTCTTCACTTTTCAAAATACTTATTACTTCTTTTATCAATAAACTCACTCCTTAAAACTGAAATTCTATCTTCTTTTCTTACTTTACTTCTTCACTTTTCAAAATACTTATTACTTCTTTTATCAATAAACTAACTCCTTAAAACTGAAATTTTATCTTCTTTTCTTACTTTACTTCTTCGCTTTTCAAAATACTTATTACTTCTTTTATCAATAAACTCACTCCTTAAAACTGAAATTCTATCTTCTTTTCTTACTTTACTTCTTCACTTTTCAAAATACTTATTACTTCTTTTATCAATAAACTAACTCCTTAAAACTGAAATTCTATCTTCTTTTCTTACTTTACTTCTTCGCTTTTCAAAATACTTATTACTTCTTTTATCAATAAACTCACTCCTTAAAACTGAAATTCTATCTTCTTTTCTTACTTTACTTCTTCACTTTTCAAAATACTTATTACTTCTTTTATCAATAAATTAACTCATTAAAACTGAAATTTTATCTTCTTTTCTTACTTTACTTCTTCACTTTTCAAAATACTTATTACTTCTTTTATCAATAAACTCACTCCTTAAAACTGAAATTCTATCTTCTTTTCTTACTTTACTTCTTCACTTTTCAAAATACTTATTACTTCTTTTATCAATAAATTAACTCATTAAAACTGAAATTTTATCTTCTTTTCTTACTTTACTTCTTCACTTTTCAAAATACTTATTACTTCTTTTATCAATAAACTCACTCCTTAAAACTGAAATTCTATCTTTTTTTCTTACTTTACTTCTTCACTTTTCAAAATACTTATTACTTCTTTTATCAATAAACTCACTCCTTAAAACTGAAATTCTATCTTCTTTTCTTACTTTACTTCTTCACTTTTCAAAATACTTATTACTTCTTTTATCAATAAACTAACTCCTTAAAACTGAAATTCTATCTTCTTTTCTTACTTTACTTCTTCGCTTTTCAAAATACTTATTACTTCTTTTATCAATAAACTCACTCCTTAAAACTGAAATTCTATCTTCTTTTCTTACTTTACTTCTTCACTTTTCAAAATACTTATTACTTCTTTTATCAATAAACTAACTCCTTAAAACTGAAATTTTATCTTCTTTTCTTACTTTACTTCTTCACTTTTCAAAATACTTATTACTTCTTTTATCAATAAACTCACTCCTTAAAACTGAAATTCTATCTTTTTTTCTTACTTTACTTCTTCGCTTTTCAAAATACTTATTACTTCTCAAAGCATACTAATCAATACTGAAATTCTATCTTCTTTTCTTACTTTACTTCTTCACTTTTCAAAATACTTATTACTTCTTTTATCAATAAATTAACTCATTAAAACTGAAATTCTATCTTCTTTTCTTACTTTACTTCTTCACTTTTCAAAATACTTATTACTTCTTTTATCAATAAACTCACTCCTTAAAACTGAAATTCTATCTTCTTTTCTTACTTTACTTCTTCACTTTTCAAAATACTTATTACTTCTTTTATCAATAAACTCACTCCTTAAAACTGAAATTCTATCTTCTTTTCTTACTTTACTTCTTCACTTTTCAAAATACTTATTACTTCTTTTATCAATAAACTAACTCCTTAAAACTGAAATTTTATCTTCTTTTCTTACTTTACTTCTTCGCTTTTCAAAATACTTATTACTTCTTTTATCAATAAACTCACTCCTTAAAACTGAAATTCTATCTTCTTTTCTTACTTTACTTCTTCACTTTTCAAAATACTTATTACTTCTTTTATCAATAAACTAACTCCTTAAAACTGAAATTCTATCTTCTTTTCTTACTTTACTTCTTCGCTTTTCAAAATACTTATTACTTCTTTTATCAATAAACTCACTCCTTAAAACTGAAATTCTATCTTCTTTTCTTACTTTACTTCTTCACTTTTCAAAATACTTATTACTTCTTTTATCAATAAATTAACTCATTAAAACTGAAATTTTATCTTCTTTTCTTACTTTACTTCTTCACTTTTCAAAATACTTATTACTTCTTTTATCAATAAACTCACTCCTTAAAACTGAAATTCTATCTTCTTTTCTTACTTTACTTCTTCACTTTTCTAAATACTTATTACTTCTTTTATCAATAAACTCACTCCTTAAAACTGAAATTCTATCTTCTTTTCTTACTTTACTTCTTCACTTTTCAAAATACTTATTACTTCTTTTATCAATAAACTAACTCCTTAAAACTGAAATTCTATCTTCTTTTCTTACTTTACTTCTTCGCTTTTCAAAATACTTATTACTTCTTTTATCAATAAACTCACTCCTTAAAACTGAAATTCTATCTTCTTTTCTTACTTTACTTCTTCACTTTTCAAAATACTTATTACTTCTTTTATCAATAAACTCACTCCTTAAAACTGAAATTCTATCTTCTTTTCTTACTTTACTTCTTCACTTTTCAAAATACTTATTACTTCTTTTATCAATAAACTCACTCCTTAAAACTGAAATTCTATCTTCTTTTCTTACTTTACTTCTTCACTTTTCAAAATACTTATTACTTCTTTTATCAATAAACTCACTCCTTAAAACTGAAATTCTATCTTCTTTTCTTACTTTACTTCTTCACTTTTCAAAATACTTATTACTTCTTTTATCAATAAACTCACTCCTTAAAACTGAAATTCTATCTTCTTTTCTTACTTTACTTCTTCACTTTTCAAAATACTTATTACTTCTTTTATCAATAAACTCACTCCTTAAAACTGAAATTCTATCTTCTTTTCTTACTTTACTTCTTCACTTTTCAAAATACTTATTACTTCTTTTATCAATAAACTCACTTCTTAAAATTGAAAATTCTATCTTCTTGACTTACTTTACTTCTTCACTTTTCAAAATACTTATTACTTCTTTTATCAATAAACTCACTCCTTAAAACTGAAATTCTATCTTTTTTTCTTACTTTACTTCTTCACTTTTCAAAATACTTATTACTTCTTTTATCAATAAACTAACTCCTTAAAACTGAAATTCTATCTTCTTTTCTTACTTTACTTCTTCGCTTTTCAAAATACTTATTACTTCTTTTATCAATAAACTCACTCCTTAAAACTGAAATTCTATCTTCTTTTCTTACTTTACTTCTTCACTTTTCAAAATACTTATTACTTCTTTTATCAATAAATTAACTCATTAAAACTGAAATTTTATCTTCTTTTCTTACTTTACTTCTTCACTTTTCAAAATACTTATTACTTCTTTTATCAATAAACTCACTCCTTAAAACTGAAATTCTATCTTCTTTTCTTACTTTACTTCTTCACTTTTCAAAATACTTATTACTTCTTTTATCAATAAATTAACTCATTAAAACTGAAATTTTATCTTCTTTTCTTACTTTACTTCTTCACTTTTCAAAATACTTATTACTTCTTTTATCAATAAACTCACTCCTTAAAACTGAAATTCTATCTTTTTTTCTTACTTTACTTCTTCACTTTTCAAAATACTTATTACTTCTTTTATCAATAAACTCACTCCTTAAAACTGAAATTCTATCTTCTTTTCTTACTTTACTTCTTCACTTTTCAAAATACTTATTACTTCTTTTATCAATAAACTAACTCCTTAAAACTGAAATTCTATCTTCTTTTCTTACTTTACTTCTTCGCTTTTCAAAATACTTATTACTTCTTTTATCAATAAACTCACTCCTTAAAACTGAAATTCTATCTTCTTTTCTTACTTTACTTCTTCACTTTTCAAAATACTTATTACTTCTTTTATCAATAAACTCACTCCTTAAAACTGAAATTCTATCTTCTTTTCTTACTTTACTTCTTCACTTTTCAAAATACTTATTACTTCTTTTATCAATAAACTCACTCCTTAAAACTGAAATTCTATCTTCTTTTCTTACTTTACTTCTTCACTTTTCAAAATACTTATTACTTCTTTTATCAATAAACTCACTCCTTAAAACTGAAATTCTATCTTCTTTTCTTACTTTACTTCTTCACTTTTCAAAATACTTATTACTTCTTTTATCAATAAACTCACTTCTTAAAATTGCAAATTCTATCTTCTTGACTTACTTTACTTCTTCACTTTTCAAAATACTTATTACTTCTTTTATCAATAAACTCACTCCTTAAAACTGAAATTCTATCTTTTTTTCTTACTTTACTTCTTCACTTTTCAAAATACTTATTACTTCTTTTATCAATAAACTAACTCCTTAAAACTGAAATTCTATCTTTTTTTCTTACTTTACTTCTTCGCTTTTCAAAATACTTATTACTTCTCAAAGCATACTAATCAATACTGAAATTCTATCTTCTTTTCTTACTTTACTTCTTCACTTTTCAAAATACTTATTACTTCTTTTATCAATAAATTAACTCATTAAAACTGAAATTCTATCTTCTTTTCTTACTTTACTTCTTCACTTTTCAAAATACTTATTACTTCTTTTATCAATAAACTCACTCCTTAAAACTGAAATTCTATCTTCTTTTCTTACTTTACTTCTTCACTTTTCAAAATACTTATTACTTCTTTTATCAATAAACTCACTCCTTAAAACTGAAATTCTATCTTCTTTTCTTACTTTACTTCTTCACTTTTCAAAATACTTATTACTTCTTTTATCAATAAACTAACTCCTTAAAACTGAAATTTTATCTTCTTTTCTTACTTTACTTCTTCGCTTTTCAAAATACTTATTACTTCTTTTATCAATAAACTCACTCCTTAAAACTGAAATTCTATCTTCTTTTCTTACTTTACTTCTTCACTTTTCAAAATACTTATTACTTCTTTTATCAATAAACTAACTCCTTAAAACTGAAATTCTATCTTCTTTTCTTACTTTACTTCTTCGCTTTTCAAAATACTTATTACTTCTTTTATCAATAAACTCACTCCTTAAAACTGAAATTCTATCTTCTTTTCTTACTTTACTTCTTCACTTTTCAAAATACTTATTACTTCTTTTATCAATAAATTAACTCATTAAAACTGAAATTTTATCTTCTTTTCTTACTTTACTTCTTCACTTTTCAAAATACTTATTACTTCTTTTATCAATAAACTCACTCCTTAAAACTGAAATTCTATCTTCTTTTCTTACTTTACTTCTTCACTTTTCTAAATACTTATTACTTCTTTTATCAATAAACTCACTCCTTAAAACTGAAATTCTATCTTCTTTTCTTACTTTACTTCTTCACTTTTCAAAATACTTATTACTTCTTTTATCAATAAACTAACTCCTTAAAACTGAAATTCTATCTTCTTTTCTTACTTTACTTCTTCGCTTTTCAAAATACTTATTACTTCTTTTATCAATAAACTCACTCCTTAAAACTGAAATTCTATCTTCTTTTCTTACTTTACTTCTTCACTTTTCAAAATACTTATTACTTCTTTTATCAATAAACTCACTCCTTAAAACTGAAATTCTATCTTCTTTTCTTACTTTACTTCTTCACTTTTCAAAATACTTATTACTTCTTTTATCAATAAACTCACTCCTTAAAACTGAAATTCTATCTTCTTTTCTTACTTTACTTCTTCACTTTTCAAAATACTTATTACTTCTTTTATCAATAAACTCACTCCTTAAAACTGAAATTCTATCTTCTTTTCTTACTTTACTTCTTCACTTTTCAAAATACTTATTACTTCTTTTATCAATAAACTCACTCCTTAAAACTGAAATTCTATCTTCTTTTCTTACTTTACTTCTTCACTTTTCAAAATACTTATTACTTCTTTTATCAATAAACTCACTCCTTAAAACTGAAATTCTATCTTCTTTTCTTACTTTACTTCTTCACTTTTCAAAATACTTATTACTTCTTTTATCAATAAACTCACTTCTTAAAATTGAAAATTCTATCTTCTTGACTTACTTTACTTCTTCACTTTTCAAAATACTTATTACTTCTTTTATCAATAAACTCACTCCTTAAAACTGAAATTCTATCTTTTTTTCTTACTTTACTTCTTCACTTTTCAAAATACTTATTACTTCTTTTATCAATAAACTAACTCCTTAAAACTGAAATTCTATCTTCTTTTCTTACTTTACTTCTTCGCTTTTCAAAATACTTATTACTTCTTTTATCAATAAACTCACTCCTTAAAACTGAAATTCTATCTTCTTTTCTTACTTTACTTCTTCACTTTTCAAAATACTTATTACTTCTTTTATCAATAAATTAACTCATTAAAACTGAAATTTTATCTTCTTTTCTTACTTTACTTCTTCACTTTTCAAAATACTTATTACTTCTTTTATCAATAAACTCACTCCTTAAAACTGAAATTCTATCTTCTTTTCTTACTTTACTTCTTCACTTTTCAAAATACTTATTACTTCTTTTATCAATAAATTAACTCATTAAAACTGAAATTTTATCTTCTTTTCTTACTTTACTTCTTCACTTTTCAAAATACTTATTACTTCTTTTATCAATAAACTCACTCCTTAAAACTGAAATTCTATCTTTTTTTCTTACTTTACTTCTTCACTTTTCAAAATACTTATTACTTCTTTTATCAATAAACTCACTCCTTAAAACTGAAATTCTATCTTCTTTTCTTACTTTACTTCTTCACTTTTCAAAATACTTATTACTTCTTTTATCAATAAACTAACTCCTTAAAACTGAAATTCTATCTTCTTTTCTTACTTTACTTCTTCGCTTTTCAAAATACTTATTACTTCTTTTATCAATAAACTCACTCCTTAAAACTGAAATTCTATCTTCTTTTCTTACTTTACTTCTTCACTTTTCAAAATACTTATTACTTCTTTTATCAATAAACTCACTCCTTAAAACTGAAATTCTATCTTCTTTTCTTACTTTACTTCTTCACTTTTCAAAATACTTATTACTTCTTTTATCAATAAACTCACTCCTTAAAACTGAAATTCTATCTTCTTTTCTTACTTTACTTCTTCACTTTTCAAAATACTTATTACTTCTTTTATCAATAAACTCACTCCTTAAAACTGAAATTCTATCTTCTTTTCTTACTTTACTTCTTCACTTTTCAAAATACTTATTACTTCTTTTATCAATAAACTCACTTCTTAAAATTGCAAATTCTATCTTCTTGACTTACTTTACTTCTTCACTTTTCAAAATACTTATTACTTCTTTTATCAATAAACTCACTCCTTAAAACTGAAATTCTATCTTTTTTTCTTACTTTACTTCTTCACTTTTCAAAATACTTATTACTTCTTTTATCAATAAACTAACTCCTTAAAACTGAAATTCTATCTTCTTTTCTTACTTTACTTCTTCACTTTTCAAAATACTTATTACTTCTTTTATCAATAAATTAACTCATTAAAACTGAAATTCTATCTTCTTTTCTTACTTTACTTCTTCTCTTTCAAAATACTTATTACTTCTTTTATCAATAAACTCACTCCTTAAAACTGAAATTCTATCTTCTTTTCTTACTTTACTTCTTCACTTTTCAAAATACTTATTACTTCTTTTATCAATAAACTCACTCCTTAAAACTGAAATTCTATCTTCTTTTCTTACTTTACTTCTTCACTTTTCAAAATACTTATTACTTCTTTTATCAATAAACTCACTCCTTAAAACTGAAATTCTAACTTCTTTTCTTACTTTACTTCTTCACTTTTCAAAATACTTATTACTTCTTTTATCAATAAACTCACTTCTTAAAATTGCAAATTCTATCTTCTTGACTTACTTTACTTCTTCACTTTTCAAAATACTTATTACTTCTTTTATCAATAAACTCACTCCTTAAAACTGAAATTCTAACTTCTTTTCTTACTTTACTTCTTCACTTTTCAAAATACTTATTACTTCTTTTATCAATAAACTCACTCCTTAAAACTGAAATTCTATCTTCTTTTCTTACTTTACTTCTTCACTTTTCAAAATACTTATTACTTCTTTTATCAATAAACTCACTCCTTAAAACTGAAATTCTATCTTCTTTTCTTACTTTACTTCTTCACTTTTCAAAATACTTATTACTTCTTTTATCAATAAACTCACTCCTTAAAAATGAAATTCTATCTTCTTTTCTTACTTTACTTCTTCACTTTTCAAAATACTTATTACTTCTTTTATCAATAAACTCACTCCTTAAAACTGAAATTCTATCTTCTTGACTTACTTTACTTCTTCACTTTTCAAAATACTTATTACTTCTTTTATCAATAAACTCACTCCTTAAAACTGAAATTCTATCTTTTTTTCTTACTTTACTTCTTCACTTTTCTAAATACTTATTACTTCTTTTATCAATAAACTCACTCCTTAAAACTGAAATTCTATCTTCTTGACTTACTTTACTTCTTCACTTTTCAAAATACTTATTACTTCTTTTATCAATAAACTCACTCCTTAAAACTGAAATTCTATCTTCTTTTCTTACTTTACTTCTTCACTTTTCAAAATACTTATTACTTCTTTTATCAATAAACTCACTCCTTAAAACTGAAATTCTATCTTTTTTTCTTACTTTACTTCTTCACTTTTCAAAATACTTATTACTTCTTTTATCAATAAACTCACTCCTTAAAACTGAAATTCTATCTTTTTTTCTTACTTTACTTCTTCACTTTTCAAAATACTTATTACTTCTTTTATCAATAAACTCACTCCTTAAAACTGAAATTCTATCTTCTTTTCTTACTTTACTTCTTCACTTTTCAAAATACTTATTACTTCTTTTATCAATAAACTCACTCCTTAAAACTGAAATTCTATCTTCTTGACTTACTTTACTTCTTCACTTTTCAAAATACTTATTACTTCTTTTATCAATAAACTCACTCCTTAAAACTGAAATTCTATCTTCTTTTCTTACTTTACTTCTTCACTTTTCAAAATACTTATTACTTCTTTTATCAATAAACTCACTCCTTAAAACTGAAATTCTATCTTTTTTTCTTACTTTACTTCTTCACTTTTCAAAATACTTATTACTTCTTTTATCAATAAACTCACTCCTTAAAACTGAAATTCTATCTTTTTTTCTTACTTTACTTCTTCACTTTTCAAAATACTTATTACTTCTTTTATCAATAAACTCACTCCTTAAAACTGAAATTCTATCTTCTTTTCTTACTTTACTTCTTCACTTTTCAAAATACTTATTACTTCTTTTATCAATAAACTCACTCCTTAAAACTGAAATTCTATCTTTTTTTCTTACTTTACTTCTTCACTTTTCAAAATACTTATTACTTCTTTTATCAATAAACTCACTCCTTAAAACTGAAATTCTATCTTTTTTTCTTACTTTACTTCTTCACTTTTCAAAATACTTATTACTTCTTTTATCAATAAACTCACTCCTTAAAACTGAAATTCTATCTTCTTTTCTTACTTTACTTCTTCACTTTTCAAAATACTTATTACTTCTTTTATCAATAAACTCACTTCTTAAAATTGGAAATTCTATCTTCTTGACTTACTTTACTTCTTCACTTTTCAAAATACTTATTACTTCTTTTATCAATAAACTCACTCCTTAAAACTGAAATTCTATCTTCTTTTCTTACTTTACTTCTTCACTTTTCAAAATACTTATTACTTCTTTTATCAATAAACTAACTCCTTAAAACTGAAATTCTATCTTCTTTTCTTACTTTACTTCTTCACTTTTCAAAATACTTATTACTTCTTTTATCAATAAATTAACTCATTAAAACTGAAATTCTATCTTCTTTTCTTACTTTACTTCTTCTCTTTCAAAATACTTATTACTTCTTTTATCAATAAACTCACTCCTTAAAACTGAAATTCTATCTTCTTTTCTTACTTTACTTCTTCACTTTTCAAAATACTTATTACTTCTTTTATCAATAAACTCACTCCTTAAAACTGAAATTCTATCTTCTTTTCTTACTTTACTTCTTCACTTTTCAAAATACTTATTACTTCTTTTATCAATAAACTCACTCCTTAAAACTGAAATTCTAACTTCTTTTCTTACTTTACTTCTTCACTTTTCAAAATACTTATTACTTCTTTTATCAATAAACTCACTTCTTAAAATTGCAAATTCTATCTTCTTGACTTACTTTACTTCTTCACTTTTCAAAATACTTATTACTTCTTTTATCAATAAACTCACTCCTTAAAACTGAAATTCTATCTTCTTTTCTTACTTTACTTCTTCACTTTTCAAAATACTTATTACTTCTTTTATCAATAAACTCACTCCTTAAAACTGAAATTCTATCTTTTTTTCTTACTTTACTTCTTCACTTTTCAAAATACTTATTACTTCTTTTATCAATAAACTCACTCCTTAAAACTGAAATTCTATCTTTTTTTCTTACTTTACTTCTTCACTTTTCAAAATACTTATTACTTCTTTTATCAATAAACTCACTCCTTAAAACTGAAATTCTATCTTTTTTTCTTACTTTACTTCTTCACTTTTCAAAATACTTATTACTTCTTTTATCAATAAACTCACTCCTTAAAACTGAAATTCTATCTTCTTTTCTTACTTTACTTCTTCACTTTTCAAAATACTTATTACTTCTTTTATCAATAAACTCACTCCTTAAAACTGAAATTCTATCTTCTTTTCTTACTTTACTTCTTCACTTTTCAAAATACTTATTACTTCTTTTATCAATAAACTCACTCCTTAAAACTGAAATTCTAACTTCTTTTCTTACTTTACTTCTTCACTTTTCAAAATACTTATTACTTCTTTTATCAATAAACTCACTCCTTAAAACTGAAATTCTATCTTCTTTTCTTACTTTACTTCTTCACTTTTCAAAATACTTATTACTTCTTTTATCAATAAACTCACTTCTTAAAATTGCAAATTCTATCTTCTTGACTTACTTTACTTCTTCACTTTTCAAAATACTTATTACTTCTTTTATCAATAAACTCACTCCTTAAAACTGAAATTCTATCTTCTTTTCTTACTTTACTTCTTCACTTTTCAAAATACTTATTACTTCTTTTATCAATAAACTCACTCCTTAAAACTGAAATTCTATCTTCTTTTCTTACTTTACTTCTTCGCTTTTCAAAATACTTATTACTTCTTTTATCAATAAACTCACTCCTTAAAACTGAAATTCTATCTTCTTGACTTACTTTACTTCTTCACTTTTCAAAATACTTATTACTTCTTTTATCAATAAACTCACTCCTTAAAACTGAAATTCTATCTTCTTTTCTTACTTTACTTCTTCACTTTTCTAAATACTTATTACTTCTTTTATCAATAAACTCACTCCTTAAAACTGAAATTCTATCTTCTTTTCTTACTTTACTTCTTCACTTTTCAAAATACTTATTACTTCTTTTATCAATAAACTCACTCCTTAAAACTGAAATTCTATCTTCTTTTCTTACTTTACTTCTTCACTTTTCAAAATACTTATTACTTCTTTTATCAATAAACTCACTCCTTAAAACTGAAATTCTATCTTTTTTTCTTACTTTACTTCTTCACTTTTCAAAATACTTATTACTTCTTTTATCAATAAACTCACTCCTTAAAACTGAAATTCTATCTTCTTTTCTTACTTTACTTCTTCACTTTTCAAAATACTTATTACTTCTTTTATCAATAAACTCACTCCTTAAAACTGAAATTCTATCTTCTTTTCTTACTTTACTTCTTCACTTTTCAAAATACTTATTACTTCTTTTATCAATAAACTCACTCCTTAAAACTGAAATTCTAACTTCTTTTCTTACTTTACTTCTTCACTTTTCAAAATACTTATTACTTCTTTTATCAATAAACTCACTCCTTAAAACTGAAATTCTATCTTCTTTTCTTACTTTACTTCTTCACTTTTCAAAATACTTATTACTTCTTTTATCAATAAACTCACTCCTTAAAACTGAAATTCTATCTTCTTTTCTTACTTTACTTCTTCACTTTTCAAAATACTTATTACTTCTTTTATCAATAAACTCACTCCTTAAAACTGAAATTCTATCTTCTTTTCTTACTTTACTTCTTCACTTTTCAAAATACTTATTACTTCTTTTATCAATAAACTCACTCCTTAAAACTGAAATTCTATCTTCTTTTCTTACTTTACTTCTTCACTTTTCAAAATACTTATTACTTCTTTTATCAATAAACTCACTCCTTAAAACTGAAATTCTATCTTCTTTTCTTACTTTACTTCTTCACTTTTCAAAATACTTATTACTTCTTTTATCAATAAACTCACTCCTTAAAACTGAAATTCTATCTTCTTTTCTTACTTTACTTCTTCACTTTTCAAAATACTTATTACTTCTTTTATCAATAAACTCACTCCTTAAAACTGAAATTCTATCTTCTTTTCTTACTTTACTTCTTCGCTTTTCAAAATACTTATTACTTCTTTTATCAATAAACTAACTCCTTAAAACTGAAATTCTATCTTCTTTTCTTACTTTACTTCTTCACTTTTCAAAATACTTATTACTTCTTTTATCAATAAACTCACTCCTTAAAACTGAAATTTTATCTTCTTTTCTTACTTTACTTCTTCACTTTTCAAAATACTTATTACTTCTTTTATCAATAAACTCACTCCTTAAAACTGAAATTCTATCTTCTTTTCTTACTTTACTTCTTCACTTTTCAAAATACTTATTACTTCTTTTATCAATAAACTCACTCCTTAAAACTGAAATTCTAACTTCTTTTCTTACTTTACTTCTTCACTTTTCAAAATACTTATTACTTCTTTTATCAATAAACTCACTCCTTAAAACTGAAATTCTATCTTCTTTTCTTACTTTACTTCTTCACTTTTCAAAATACTTATTACTTCTTTTATCAATAAACTCACTCCTTAAAACTGAAATTCTAACTTCTTTTCTTACTTTACTTCTTCACTTTTCAAAATACTTATTACTTCTTTTATCAATAAACTAACTCCTTAAAACTGAAATTCTATCTTCTTTTCTTACTTTACTTCTTCGCTTTTCAAAATACTTATTACTTCTTTTATCAATAAACTCACTCCTTAAAACTGAAATTCTATCTTCTTTTCTTACTTTACTTCTTCACTTTTCAAAATACTTATTACTTCTTTTATCAATAAACTAACTCCTTAAAACTGAAATTCTAACTTCTTTTCTTACTTTACTTCTTCACTTTTCAAAATACTTATTACTTCTTTTATCAATAAACTCACTCCTTAAAACTGAAATTCTATCTTCTTTTCTTACTTTACTTCTTCACTTTTCAAAATACTTATTACTTCTTTTATCAATAAACTCACTTCTTAAAATTGGAAATTCTATCTTCTTGACTTACTTTACTTCTTCACTTTTCAAAATACTTATTACTTCTTTTATCAATAAACTCACTCCTTAAAACTGAAATTCTATCTTCTTTTCTTACTTTACTTCTTCACTTTTCAAAATACTTATTACTTCTTTTATCAATAAACTCACTCCTTAAAACTGAAATTCTATCTTTTTTTCTTACTTTACTTCTTCACTTTTCAAAATACTTATTACTTCTTTTATCAATAAACTCACTCCTTAAAACTGAAATTCTATCTTCTTTTCTTACTTTACTTCTTCACTTTTCAAAATACTTATTACTTCTTTTATCAATAAACTCACTTCTTAAAACTGAAATTCTATCTTCTTTTCTTACTTTACTTCTTCACTTTTCAAAATACTTATTACTTCTTTTATCAATAAACTCACTCCTTAAAACTGAAATTCTATCTTTTTTTCTTACTTTACTTCTTCACTTTTCAAAATACTTATTACTTCTTTTATCAATAAACTCACTCCTTAAAACTGAAATTCTATCTTCTTTTCTTACTTTACTTCTTCACTTTTCAAAATACTTATTACTTCTTTTATCAATAAACTCACTCCTTAAAACTGAAATTCTATCTTCTTTTCTTACTTTACTTCTTCACTTTTCAAAATACTTATTACTTCTTTTATCAATAAACTCACTTCTTAAAATTGCAAATTCTATCTTCTTGACTTACTTTACTTCTTCACTTTTCAAAATACTTATTACTTCTTTTATCAATAAACTCACTCCTTAAAACTGAAATTCTATCTTCTTTTCTTACTTTACTTCTTCGCTTTTCAAAATACTTATTACTTCTTTTATCAATAAACTCACTCCTTAAAACTGAAATTCTATCTTCTTTTCTTACTTTACTTCTTCACTTTTCAAAATACTTATTACTTCTTTTATCAATAAACTAACTCCTTAAAACTGAAATTCTAACTTCTTTTCTTACTTTACTTCTTCACTTTTCAAAATACTTATTACTTCTTTTATCAATAAACTCACTCCTTAAAACTGAAATTCTATCTTCTTTTCTTACTTTACTTCTTCACTTTTCAAAATACTTATTACTTCTTTTATCAATAAACTCACTCCTTAAAACTGAAATTCTATCTTCTTTTCTTACTTTACTTCTTCACTTTTCAAAATACTTATTACTTCTTTTATCAATAAACTCACTCCTTAAAACTGAAATTCTATCTTCTTTTCTTACTTTACTTCTTCACTTTTCAAAATACTTATTACTTCTTTTATCAATAAACTCACTCCTTAAAACTGAAATTCTATCTTTTTTTCTTACTTTACTTCTTCACTTTTCAAAATACTTATTACTTCTTTTATCAATAAACTCACTCCTTAAAACTGAAATTCTATCTTCTTTTCTTACTTTACTTCTTCACTTTTCAAAATACTTATTACTTCTTTTATCAATAAACTCACTTCTTAAAACTGAAATTCTATCTTCTTTTCTTACTTTACTTCTTCACTTTTCAAAATACTTATTACTTCTTTTATCAATAAACTCACTCCTTAAAACTGAAATTCTATCTTTTTTTCTTACTTTACTTCTTCACTTTTCAAAATACTTATTACTTCTTTTATCAATAAACTCACTCCTTAAAACTGAAATTCTATCTTCTTTTCTTACTTTACTTCTTCACTTTTCAAAATACTTATTACTTCTTTTATCAATAAACTCACTTCTTAAAACTGAAATTCTATCTTTTTTTCTTACTTTACTTCTTCACTTTTCAAAATACTTATTACTTCTTTTATCAATAAACTCACTCCTTAAAACTGAAATTCTATCTTCTTTTCTTACTTTACTTCTTCACTTTTCAAAATACTTATTACTTCTTTTATCAATAAACTCACTCCTTAAAACTGAAATTCTATCTTCTTTTCTTACTTTACTTCTTCACTTTTCAAAATACTTATTACTTCTTTTATCAATAAACTCACTCCTTAAAACTGAAATTCTATCTTTTTTTCTTACTTTACTTCTTCACTTTTCAAAATACTTATTACTTCTTTTATCAATAAACTCACTCCTTAAAACTGAAATTCTATCTTCTTTTCTTACTTTACTTCTTCACTTTTCAAAATACTTATTACTTCTTTTATCAATAAACTAACTCCTTAAAACTGAAATTCTATCTTCTTTTCTTACTTTACTTCTTCACTTTTCAAAATACTTATTACTTCTTTTATCAATAAACTCACTCCTTAAAACTGAAATTCTATCTTCTTTTCTTACTTTACTTCTTCACTTTTCAAAATACTTATTACTTCTTTTATCAATAAACTCACTTCTTAAAATTGCAAATTCTATCTTCTTGACTTACTTTACTTCTTCACTTTTCAAAATACTTATTACTTCTTTTATCAATAAACTCACTCCTTAAAACTGAAATTCTATCTTCTTTTCTTACTTTACTTCTTCACTTTTCAAAATACTTATTACTTCTTTTATCAATAAACTCACTCCTTAAAACTGAAATTCTATCTTCTTTTCTTACTTTACTTCTTCACTTTTCAAAATACTTATTACTTCTTTTATCAATAAACTCACTCCTTAAAACTGAAATTCTATCTTCTTTTCTTACTTTACTTCTTCACTTTTCAAAATACTTATTACTTCTTTTATCAATAAACTCACTTCTTAAAACTGAAATTCTATCTTCTTTTCTTACTTTACTTCTTCACT
Source organism: Loxodes magnus (assembly GCA_946699065.1). NCBI lineage: Eukaryota > Ciliophora > Karyorelictea > Loxodida > Loxodidae > Loxodes > Loxodes magnus. The sequence goes on from CAMPDV010003799.1 coordinate 45,558, forward strand.
TTTCAAAATACTTATTACTTCTTTTATCAATAAACTCACTCCTTAAAACTGAAATTCTATCTTCTTTTCTTACTTTACTTCTTCACTTTTCAAAATACTTATTACTTCTTTTATCAATAAACTCACTCCTTAAAACTGAAATTCTATCTTTTTTTCTTACTTTACTTCTTCACTTTTCAAAATACTTATTACTTCTTTTATCAATAAACTCACTCCTT
>CAMPDV010003800.1:0-50300 GCA_946699065.1 Loxodes magnus
AGCTTTTATTTTTTCTCAGCATCTACTAGTATTATTTTTAAGATTTTTTTACCTCTTGTTATCTTTTGATTCCTACACTATTGAATGCTGATATATGAATTAGATTTATAATAAAGTCGTATTATTCTTCTTGAATTTTTTCATCAATAAATTAATTAAAAAATTAATATGTCCCTCTATTTTATTCTTTATACAATTACTTTCAAATATCTTATTTTAATTTATTCAATTTATAACTTATCTTAAATTATTTTAACTTTTCATTTATTAGATTATTTTTTATCTATTTTAAGTTTATGTTATAAGTAAAAAATGATCTGTTGTTAACCCCAATTTTCCTTAAACGTAAAGTCATAAGTTTTCTTATTGACCGTTGTTTTAACTTGTGAATATATAATAAATTATTTATATTTGTTTTGTTTATTTAATTATATTAGTATTTTATTTTTCTTTATTTATATCTATTAAATCAAAAGTTCGCACAAATTGTTAAAGAAGTTCATCTACAATTTTTTATATCTTATTATTGCTTAATGAGCATTAAAATCTCCACATATAATTATTTTGTGATTCTTAAATTAGTCTAATAATTATCCTAGTTCTTAATAACAATTATATATTAGTTCCACTGGGTGATAACTAGTTGGCATATAGATATTGCTTATGATTAATTCATTTAATTTTAAGGCTTATATTTTGTTATAATTATGCTATATTTGAATTTCTTCAATTTGATTTTCATTTAAAAAAAAGCAAATAACCCTTCTGTTTTTTCAGTTCCTTACAAGAATTATTATTTGAATCTTTTGTTTAATATTCCATATTCTTTAGTAGTTTAAGTTTCTTGAAGCATTAAAATATCTAGGTGTTTTCTTATATTAGATTATTTATTTCTTATCTTTTATTAAAGTATCCTCCATGTATAATTTACAGATTCAATTCTTTATATTTTTTCTTATTATTCTATAAGTATGAGTTAATTCAATTTCCTTCTATATTTTCCAGTTTTTGTAAAATTGGTGAAAATCTTTTAGTTAATTAAAGTTCTGATATATTTAGTTACATTGCTTATCTTTAATTAAATTACATTATTAAAATTTTATAGTTTTTTCTAATTCTCATAGTTTTATTATACATATTACTAGTAGAGATGTGATGAATTTTGCTTGATTTCAGAGATAATTTTATGATTAGCTTGCTCCACCTTTTAATCCTCTTGGTTTGATTAAGATTTGGTTTTTCCTTAGATATAATTTTACTTTTTAATAAGAGTTCTTCTTGTTACGAACTTTTTTTAATTCATTTATACTATTCTTATATTCTAGATATTCTTTTTTATTTTTTTAGTTTATGTTTAAGTCAATAATTTTTTTTATAGTTATATTAAACAAGTGCTTTTAATTATTTAATAATAGTGAGTTTTTATCATCATCATTATTAATCTGAATTTTATTTTTATGTGTTTTTTAGTCTTAATTTTATATAACTTTTAGATTTATTGAAATCTTATGGTATGAATTTTATTTAGTTTTATTTTATATTTTTTTTAATTTAAATCTTATATTAAAATACTTTTAATAACTTTTTTGTCTTCTTTTTTACGTTTATATTAGAATTATTCACACTTTTTCTCTAAATTTTCCAAATTTTCTTTTGATTCTCTTTTCTTTTTGTTATTTTCTTATGAAGATATCCAAATACATTGTCTCTAATATTATATTTATCAATTTAAGTAATTATATTTACTTTTTCATAGTTAATAAATTATTTCTTATTGTTATATATTTTAAGTTGAGTTGCTTTAATTCTTAATAATCTTGCTTTCCTTCTAATAATTTCTTTAAATTTCGCTGAAGTTAAATAATTTAGCTTTATTTATCTTCTTTTAGTTAATTTTTCTTACTAATTTCAAGATTCCTATTTGTGTATTCTTTAATAATAAATTTGATGTCTATCTCTTTTTCTTCCAATTATTTAAATATTTTTATTCGATTTCAGTAATCTATTCTTCAAAAATTTGTCTCTTTATTTGTTTTTTTTTAAATTTTTAAATTTTAAATATTTTATTAATTTTGATTTTTTTCTAACTAATGTTCTAGATTTTCTTTTTTATATCTTATTTTAGTAATCTGTATTTCAAATTATTCTTTTTCTATCTCTGAATTAATATTTAGATTTTAGATTTCTTGCTCTAAATAAGTCATTATAATCTATTTATTTTGCTCATTTTTCTTACAGCACTTTATTATTATCTTTAAATCTTTCTTTAATTTCATAGAGCTCTTATATTTATTTTTGTTGATTATTTATTTATTTTTATAATTTTATTATTTCTTCTGGTTATTTTTTATAGGGCATTTTGTTTTTAGATTTTTAGAAAGAAATTATTTATTTTTAAGAAAAACTATTGAATATTCTTTTTGAGCAATAGTTTTTCAATATATTTGATGCCTTTTTAATTTTAATTAATGAAATGAAATTTTTTTAGATTATTATTATTCATCCTTATTCTTCTTCATTGTTTGTCATATCCTTAAATTAATCAGCTATTTTTATTTTTTTAATTTCCTTATTTTCTTACTATTTTTTAAGGTTTTTTTTCAAACAATTTTCTCTAAGAAAATGAAGGTGAATTTTTTTGATTTTTTGATTCTTCTTCGTTCTTTTCTTGCTATATTTAAAATATTATTCAATGCTTCTGCTTGTTATCTTAATATTTTATTTTAGTTCTTATAGCATTTTGTTTTCTGGAATTTCTTCTTGTGTAACTAAATTATTGATTAGGAACTTATTAAACTATTACTAGTTACTTTACTACTATTAATTTTTTAATTCTTATAGTTTACGTTGCTGACTGTAAAAAGATTATTTTATCTAATTCTGATTTTTAAATTTCTATTTGCGTCTTAAACTCTAGACGCTCTTCGATTTCATCTCTTTTTGTCCTTTTAATTTTTTAATTTTTTGATTTATTTATTCTATTTTTTATTTTCAAATTCTTCTACAGAAGTCAAATTTGTGTCCCACTTAGCCACAGAATATGCATATTATTTAATTCTTCTGACTTATAGTGATATTTAGTCGTAGTATTTTATACTCATTCGGTAATTTAAAATTTCTTATTCCATGGTTTCGGACTATTTCTATTATTGGATAGAATTTGATTTCAAGTTATTTAAAGTTAATTTTTTTTATATTTTCGCTTATAAAAGTTAGAAAGAGATTAGGAATATCATCTAATTTCATTGTATTTGTGCTTGTTATTCTTAATTTATAAAAGTTGCTATTATATTGTTTATAGAATAATTTTTCTTTAATTTGAAGTTGAATCAGTTATTTTGGCATATTAGGATCAGCTAGATTAATTTGAAAGAATTGTTTATTCATGAATATCTACATTAGTTCTTTGCTTTTAAAGAATAATACATAGTTCCCTTTAAAGTTGAACTTCAAATTGCATAGAACCTCCATTCTATTGATATTTCCAAAGATATTATTAAATATTTCAGTTTCGATTTTCTTTTTAAGAAGATATTAATTTCCCGGGTCATTTTAGAGTTAAGTTAAAAGTTAATTGGTGTTAATGATTGATTAATAGTTCGTAGTTTATTTGTCAAGAAAAGTAATTAGGTAAGAAAGAGTTATCCCTCTCTTTCAGTTAACATCCAACTTTAATGGCTTAGCCAAGTGGGTTGTTGTCAACTGATTTCTAGGATATTTAATAATCCATTTTTTTAATATTATAAAAGATAAATAATAAAAGTTAAATTAAAAATAAAATACGCTTATAATTAATATAGAACATATTATAATAATAGAAGCTAGCAAATTAGGCTAAAAGTTATTATTTTTAATATAAAGTATATTTAGAGAATATAATTATTATAATATTTATCAAATATATAATCTAATTATTAAAATTATGCTAAATTAAAATTAAATTTATCTCTAGCATCCAACTAAATGCATTTGGTTAAGTTATCCACATTTTTGTTTCTATGTATTTTAGATATTTTTTATTTTATTTTATCATAAAAATAATTAATATATAAAAGAGTCTAAATCATCTAGACTTAATAAAATAAGAATTAAAAATAAGTAAGCAGCATTAGTCTTTAAATAGGCCAGCATTTTAAATTTATCTAGATTATAGAACTTAATAATGACAAAGGATTAAGAACAAATAATTAGGTAAAGAACCAAATTAGAAAAAACGTTTATTTAAAAGCTAAATGAACTGATATAAATAATTTGAAATAAGGAATAAAATAATTAAGCATAGATACATATGCAAGTTACATCTTTGAAAATAAATATCTCTAATAATCTAATAATATAATATAAATAATATAATTCTTATCTCTTAAACTTAATAATAATAGATAAAATTATTTAGAGATCTTCTTGGATTTTCACCAATTTCCCTCTTTCCAACTAGGATAGTCTGGCAGATAAAAAGAAAAGTTTATAATTTTATTTCTATTTTTCTTGTCTTAAATCTTGTATTCCTCTTCTCTCTCCATCTTTCGTCCATCTACATTGCTACTATTCTTTTGGAGCTTGTCTCTTTAATTTGATAAATATATCCTCTCTCAGCAATATAAATTCTTTCTATCAGTCTGTTAACTCTCTAATTAAATTCATTCTTAAATACATAGAAAATTTTACACTATTTATATTAGAGTCCTTTTTTCTTGTAGAAACAGTACTTTCTACTCTTTTTATTTCTGATAATTTTTGGTTTTTTCTCATTATCCATTTGAAAACCTTGCTAATTGTTTTAAGACTGTACTTATATTTGATTTATTCCAATATCACAATTGTTTCTGGTTATTATATAAGTTCTGTTTATTTAAGCAATTATGATTATGAATCTAATTTTATTTACTATATTTGCTAAGAGCAGTCAGTTTGATTATTTCAATAGGCATCCATTTCTTTTTCTTATTTCATAAATCTGTCTTCGATGTTTTCACGATTCTCTATCATCATCTGATTTTACTCATATAGCTTTTTAACTTCACTAAGCGAAATTTGTACTAATTCTGTAAGTTATTCAATGCTATTTTGATCCTCACTGAGATTATTTTTGAAGATATTAGTCAACTGGAATTTCTTATTACTTTGGAGGCGTGGATTCTCTTCCTCGGTTTTGACTGCTTCTACTTTTTCCCTTCAGATTTTAATTAATTTTTACCTTTCTAATTAGGTAAAAAAACCAAGTGTAATTTTTTGTAAATATATCTTTTAAAGTAAATAGTCTGATAATGATACATTTAGCTAGTTATAGATGAAGGTATTTAGAAATAAGAAGGTAAGCTTAAATAATAGGATTGAATAAATAAGAGGTTTATTTGATTATATTAAATAATAGTATTAATTTAGATTTGATGTACTAAGTAGTCCTTAATAGATTTCTAGCTGATAATGATATAAATGAAATAATAATTAAATAATTTATATATATAATGCTATAATTGATTGATTATATCTATAAATATAGATATTAAGTTACTTTCTTTACAAAGCTTTAGGCTAAAGTTTAAATAGCTAATGCTAAATGTATAATAGTAAGAGATAGGAGTATTTATATATATAGCATACAGTAATTAGCAAGTCTTCTAATAATTAATTAATTAATCTTTTAATTAACTAATTTATAAAGCATTATTCATTTAAATTTATTATATGCAAGAATCAGAGTATTAAACTAATTAAAGATTAGGCTAATTAAAATATAAATCCTTATTAAATTCTTATATGAGTAGCTTACTAAATTAATATTTAGGCAGAAATGATTAAAATAATAATTAATAAGCTACTAAATTTATGATTTTATTAATTTAGATTTAATTAGTAATTTATGATTTCCAAAATAAGTTTAAATAACTAGTTATATTATAAATAATAAATAGCATCAATCATTATTTTATGGAATGTATAATAATAATAAATATAAATAAAAAATACAAAATTCTCAGTTTTTAAAAATAAAATCATTATGTAAATAAAGGAGTCCTTCATTACAAAACTCAAACTATATTTCTAATTATTTTAAGTGATAGTCACTAAATTATGTTTAAGATTCTAAAATCATTAAAAACTATGGACTTTTAAACTTTAATGCAAAGCTGCTATATACTTGATGCAAAATTAAAAATTAGAATATAGAAAATTAAGAATAAATGTTCATCAAACAAAAGAAATTGTTTAGCAAAAGCTTTTAAATAGTTATTTTAAAAAATTAAATAAATGCTAATATTTATAAGTTAGTTTTATAATATTTTAATTATTAAATTAAATATGCTAAAATATTTACAAGTATACAAATAAGCTTTTAAAATAGACTTAAGTTACTTTAAATTAATCTTAATTAATAAATGTAATAAATATCTTATTTATTTAATTAAACTATATAATTGTCATGTATTGTTCATTACTTTAAATTTTTATTATTTATTATTAATCATATTTATCTTAGTGAACAAGTATCAGGAAATTTTATTTAATTGTGATTATTTTAATTTAATTATTTTTATAGCGCATATTATAATATTAATAGTTAACAAATTATGATTGAAGTCCTACTATTTTGCTAGCTTTTCTATTAAATTAGTTAAATTTATTTTCTTACTAATTTTTTATTTTTATCTTAATTTGGAATGCAAAAATCTGATTCTATTCATATTTTTTGTTTTATTTATATATATAAATAAATTAATTTATTATAGTGGGTCTACCATTTATAAAAAAGATAGCGGAAAGAACAAAGACTTTCTCGACTAAAAGGCTTCTCGTAGCTCCTTAGATCAATCTTTCCAGCTCTAACAAACTCCAACAAAGACAAAAAAGAAATAATATTGTAAAATCTCAGAAGAAAAATAATTTCCTTCTAAGATTTAAAAAAAAAGTTACACCTTCGAACAACTTATGAACAAAGATAAAAAGTCTCTTGTTTAAATCATTTTTGATTACATTGATAAGGTAAACCTCGAACATTACGTCATGAGTTTACAATAAGACTTATAAGATCATGTCGAGGACGAGAGACCGTATAATGAATTTGTGACCAAAGAGGACATTAAAAAAAGATATTAAGAAATAGAATGCGATATAGTAAGAATTGATGAATAAATGGGAACAGATTTCTTAAAGTATGAAATGCATTTTAATAAATAACGGACATAAAAAAGAAACTAGGAAAATTAGAGGAATAAGACCTAAAAAGAAATAATGATCCAATGGCAATAGAAGAATAACCTATGACGACAGAAAAAATTTTCAAGATAAAATGTTATATATGCGGCAGTTTATTCCACTTATAAAAAAAGTGTAGGAGGAATTGGTAAATAAGAAAAAATATTTGGAAAGAACTTACAAATTTTTATCCTTCCTCGGATGGTTAGCTTTGAAGAAAAAGATAACTCAAAGACCATTCGGAAAGCTCGGAAGTGAACTTGGGTGGAGACACCGGCTAGTCCGAGACCCTGTAATAGGTAATGCAGGGGGTTATGGACCTATTAAGGAAACATTCCATTATCCATAAAATTTTTAATTTAATAATGGTCTGCCATTTTTAGGCTAACCACTTTTAAGTTTAAAGTTAGGTATAAGTATCAATTTAAAATCTGTTTGGATTTTATCTATCATAAGTCTTGGTGATTTTTACGTTATTATTTCTAATCCTTTCCGATAGGTCGAATCCCAGACACATTTTATTGAATTCGTTAACCACCTATTAGATATAAGGAGCTTCACTCTTTAGTTGTAGTTTTTTTTCTATACAGTTTACCTTCTTAATTGCAATAGATTCCTGAAAAATTTTCCCATTAGTTTTTTATTATTTTATTTTATTTTTATTAAATTCTGGAAGCAGCTTCTTACTTTGTGACCTGGTCGCTTGCAATACCAGCATCTCATTATTTCCCGATATGGAATGAAAGTTTTATGGGCTCTTGCTCAACATCATCGGATCATTCACTTATATTTTTATAAGAATACTTTTTCAGCTAACTCTGCGAATTGGTTTAATTTTTCTATTCTGTTACTTCCTGACTGCTTACTTTCAATTTATTTCTCTTGTGAGTTAGTTATCAGATATTCTATTTTTCTTTCTAGTTCTTATACTGTTCTTAGAGTTTAAAATTTTCTAATTGCCTAACTTGAAGTTCCTAAAGTACTTTTTATTAATCGTATTTTGACTAAGATAAATCCCTTTAAGAAGAGACTTATTGCAAGAAATGTTCCATTTTTCTATATATAATAAATAATAATAAATATGTGGTTGTAGTTATTTTACCTAGCATACCAATTATCTCTTTTTCAGATTAATTTAAAGCAATCTTCTTAATTTTATTATAGGTCTATATATGAAGACTCTGTCTGCTTTAAAATAATAATGATACATTTGAACTTAAATTGCTAGCTTAAGTTTCTTATTAATAACCTTCATAGTTTGGATTTATATAGAAATAACTAGCAATATCTTATATTTAGTGGCTATAATAAAGCAATAAAGAGAAGCTATTAATAGTTAGTTTAACTTAATGACAATTCTAAGTTTAACATTGGCAAGCTAGGATCTTATGATATTTAATAGTTTTAAATAAAAGGAATAAAATATGGATTAGGGATTTAAATTACTGTATAGAAATAAAAATTGAGAATGAGCTTTTAAAATATTAGATAATAGAGTAAAGTGTTTAGGGATTCGAAGATTATGTTAAGTTACATTCAAATTTATCTAACGAAGATCAGCGAATCGTTGAAGGAAAATATTTGATTTATAAGTAGATGACTAGATTTAATAGTCTCAAGCAAAATTTAAAGATTTCAAAAGAAGAAAGATAGAAACTTAATATTTTGAAATTCTAATAGATATGTTTATGGAGAAATCAAGTTTAAAGCATTTTCTGAAATATTTCTCTACACTCTTTAAACGCATTGCTAAGAAATGCTTTAAGCAAAAAGTGGAGGTATTTTTTATGATTTGGGACATGGAAGTGGAAAGGCAGTTTTAGCAGCAGCTTTGCTATATCCTTTTGAAGCATGTAAAGGAATTGAAATATAATCTGGCTTGTTTCAATAATCCTTGAACTTAAAGCAAATATATGAGTAAGAAATTTAGTAACTAGTTAGCTAGAATCAAGATTAATTTCCTAACTAATTTAAAATTCCTTCTATTTAATACAAAAGGAAGACTTTTTATAATCAGATTTTACTAATGAAGCAACCTTTGTTTTTGCTAACTCTACCTGTTTTGAAAAAGAACTCATGAGTCAACTTTCAGAAAAGTGTAAAGCCTTGAGAGATGGAAACAATTTTCATAACGACTACTAAAATACTTCTGGATATCATTTTAGAATTATTGATTATTTCAATAAAGAAATGAGTTGGGGGTGAATGCACAGTTTACATTTATAAAAAAATAGTTTTTCCAGTTGCTTAAATAATTATAAATGAATGAATTAAGTAACTTTTATTGGTAGGTTAATCTTGTCTATATGCTTTTAGAAATAAATGTTCTTAACTTCTAGTTATTTATTAATGCTTCTCACTATTTATTAATATTCTGATATTTCTGAAAATAGCTAATACATTTATAACTTAAATAAGTCTATTCCTTTAATTATAACTTAAATTAGTTATTTATGCTTATTGAATGCTAAAATCTAGAACTATATTCATAAATTTTATTTCTTTAATATAAGATCAGAATGGTTTAAGAGATGGATAATTAAGTTTCAAATATAGAAACTAATTAGCCTAAAAATTAGTAATTAAGAGATTTTAAAGATTATTTCAGTCTTTTAACTTTTTTCTTGGCAAAAACCTTAAATTTTTGTAGCATATATGCTAAAACTGTTCTGGAGCTGAGTAAGTATGTGTCGCTTTTCAATCTTCTTAAGCCAATCTGTATTGAAGTGGTTTAATTTTTTAATTCTTAAACTTTTTATTAAATTTCTTAAGAGTTTAGATTAGAGTTCAAAAATTTAAGAATAACTCTGTGGTCAAGAGGTCCATATTTACTCATTTAATCCAAGTAATGAAAGGCAGCTTTTGGAATTAATCAAGGCATAGCTCCTTCATACTTTTCATTAAGTATTTTTTAAGCAATATCTGGGCTTCAATAAAATTAGCCAGAATTATATTTTTCTACTATTCATCGCATCGCTTTTTCTAAAAAGTTATGGCCTTTCTAGAATACCATAACATCTAGCTGATACAAGTATTGATAGTCATTTAAATATTGACTGAAAGAATTAATTACAGGAGGAAATTCATTCAATCATATCCTATCAACATCGAAATAAATTCCTCCTTTTTCATAAAGTAGGATCAGTTTGATCAATCGCTCTACTTTCATTATATTTCTTAATATTTTCATAAAGAGCTTCTAAGATTGAGCCTTTAAAGAATTCTTCCAAATTTATCTTCATTATATAGATAGGATAATCAAATTCCCAAAACTACTTTACTATTTCACAGTTCAGATCTTCACTTTCCAAGGACACTATAATTAGCTAAGCTTCTTTATGGAAGTAGAAGAAAGTTTCAATGAACTATAATATCCCTTTTAGAAATAGTTCCTTCTAACCATGAAGTCCAAAAAATAACTTTATCACTTGATATAGTGAAATTATTCCATTAAAAGAGGCATAAGTTTTCTATTTTTATCTATCTATCTGTATTTATGATGGCTTATCTATTTGTTTCCTGTTTAATTACTTCCTATTCTTAAATATTTTTTATATATATCTTTAATTTTAAAGTCTTTCTCCTTTTCTTAAAGTTAGAATAATTCGGGAGCTTTGTGAATTTAAGTGCTTATATATTTTTAGTTGTCTAGATATACTTCTTAAATAAGAGTTTCTCTCGTTAAATAGAATGGCTACTTTTCATAAATTATTGTTGGCTGGTTGTGCCAAAAGCTTTACTTTTGATGTTTAGTTTCGTTTCTAAAATAATTTCTTTATTTAATTTTATTAAGTTGGAGCTTCCTTTTGGCAAAGTGAGATAGAAATTAATTCGAAGATAAAAACAAAAAGAAACAATAGCAAAAGTAAATCTAAAAGCTTATCTTTCATTTTAATTTGCTGCTAATAAACTTTTAATTTAATACCCAATCTTTATCATATTTACCCTATATAAGCAATCATTAGTTCAATGCTCAATTTATCTATCTAATTACCTTTAATAGTTCATCCTTCTTTATTTTATATATCTAATATCACTTTATAAAGCATAAGATTATATTATCATAGCAATAAAAGCAGGAGAAAGAATATCTTTTAAGGTAAATAAAAAATGAAATATAACTAAAAGCTGTTTGACTAAAGGATTGTAGTATTCTAATTATATTTAAAATTAATAACTATAAATCTAAAAGTATAATAAAGCTACCATTCTTTAATAGCCTAACTAAATTATTATCCTACCTTTATTATATTTCAACTAATAATAGCTATAAACCTTAAGAGTAGCTAAGCTATCATCTATTCACTTTTCTTTGTTTATCTATAAATAACTTTTATTTCTTTCTTCTTTTGCCATCATTATATAATCCCTTACTCCTATCAATTACACTAGATGGAAAAAGAAACTAAGATATCTTTAAATAGAAGAAATAATCTAAGCTTCTAATATATAAGAGTATTTAAAGCAAGACAAAATAGTTGGAAAAGGGAATAGTTATATAGACTAAACTAAATGATATAAGAGTAAATTAAAAGAAGGAGTTTAGTGTGTAAGTAAACTAAATAAGAAGGTATTAATACAATAATTTCTAAACTTAAACTTTATCTAATTAAATTATAAAAGCATCTTAGCTACTTCATTATATGCTTAGCATTATTAATTAAAGACATAAAGTTTATATTATAACTAATGCTAAATACCAAGCTATTATCATGCAATAAGCTTATTAAATTGTTTACTTATCCTTCTTAATTAACTTTAGTAAATAATCTTAATGCTAGGTAGCTTATTTCCTTTTAAACTAAAATAAACTCAAATTATATATATCATTTATAATTAGAGGAGTTAAGTATATTGAATAGCTTTATTAAGCAATAACCTAGAACTAGATAAAAATAATACAAGTAGATATATTAACTAGGTAAAAGTTATATTACAAGCAAGCTAATAGCAACATAATTAAGAATAATAAATGATAGAAGCTTAATAGCTTTAATTACATTAAACATCTAAAATCATTTATTTATAAATGGACTTTAATTAGTCTCAAATAAGTCTGAGCTATCCATAAAGTTAAGAGTAGAATCAGAGTTTTAAAGAAACGATAATCAAAATAAAGGTGGGGAATTGGCTAAAAAATTGTATAGAAATGCTAAGAAAGGAAATACATTATAACTAAGATATTATAGGCAACAGTTTGAAAAGCAAAATAGTAATAATCTTTTACAACTTATGGCTATAATAAACAAATTGATGAAGGCAATAGGAAAAATTTCTTTAATATCGGATTAAATAATGATGCTGGAAGTAAAACATATAGCTAGGCTTTGCAGAAAATCTAGTTTTCTTATATATTGGAAAGGATAAATTTATTTAAGATTAAAAAATGTAAGAGTACTAAGGTAAAATTGAGAGCATATAAAATATCCTTCAAAAAAAGTAAGAAATTATTTTTGATTTTGGACTCTAATTAGAGATTGCAATGATAGAGTAGATTCTAAATCATACATAGAACGATGTTTCAACTAGATAAAAAATAAGAGATAAAATAATCTAAATTGATAAAATCTTAAATAAGTAAGATCTCAAAATAGCTTGTAATTTAAGCGAAGAAATATTCAATTATTCTAAATTCAACTGCATTAATACAGAATTCGAATTAATTATCTATAACATGGATTCTGAATTTGATAGAATAAAAAACTGAAAAGATAAAGTAGCTTAAAGATAATACTGCTAGAAAAAAGTGGAAGAAATATTTCATCAATTTCATAAGCAATCTTTATAGATCAAATATCCTAAGATTAAAAGCTTTTGGAAGAAATTGTGCTTGGAAAAACGAAAGCTTCAGTGGATTATAAAGCTTAATGCTACATAATGCTTATGAAGATTTATAAGCTAAGCTTCTCAATGGAAATTAAAATAAATTTTTAGTCTGAAATCTTCTTCTAAATTAAGGAAATCTAAGAATAAAAGATTATTTTTTAAGTATTAAAAGAGAAAATTTGGAAAAGCAAATATTACTAATTATTGAGAACAAAGAAAATTACTTAAAAGCTTGAAACTTTTCTAAATAAAAGGGCTTGATTGAGTTTTAGAGAGTTGATTAGAAAAATAGTAAAATTTAATAAAGGGAGAAAAACAGTTAATTCGAGGAAAATTTTTTTTTCTCTAATTAAAAAGGGAATGTACTATGTACCATTTAAATTTTCAAATATTTGGAATAAATAAATAAACCTAAAAGACGCCATTGAAACTATATAGAATTTCTCTAACCCGATGAAAGTTTCCTCAATTAAAATCTTTCTGAACAGCCAAGACATCTTTTAATTCTTAGTGAGCAAGGAAGCGGCAAATCAGTGTTAGCTTAAAAATTATTTGAAAAGATAATTGAAGAGAGAAAAAAAAACTATTTATAATAGATTTAAGTGACAAATCTGATGAAGATACTATTATGAATGCATTATTAAGAGAATAATTATAATAATATTTCGCAACATTAATAAACAAAATACTAAATCTAATGACAGCGAAGTAGTTTTTATTCTAGATTCATACGATAAAATGCAAAATTAGGAAAATGTAGTTTAATATATTTTCAAGACGTTTCCACTAGCAAAAGTAATAATATTAGCTAGAACACAAGCAATTATATAAAGAATTAATTGAAAGTAATATTTTTTGCCTAAAATAAAGAAAAAGTATAGAGACCATTATTTATAAATAATTTATTTATAGTCAGTAGACGAAAAATCAACTATTGAATATTTAGAAAAAAACTATAAAAAATGAAGCAGAACTTATAACTAAAATTTAAGATAAATCATTTCAGGAATGTTTTTCATATATCTAAAGAAGGTATTGAATTAGTATAGCATATTTATAATCCTTTCATATTATGCTAGACTGTCAAGCTAATAACTAAAATTAAAGAATGATATTTTTAGCATTAGCTGTCTACTTACCAAATTAAAAAAAGATAAGAAGAAAATCTTTTTACGATTTATATAACTTTCTTCATGGAAGCTATAAAATTCTAAGGAGAATATCTTTTTTGTTGATAGAGAGTAAGATTTTTTAAAGATTTTAAAGAAGAATTTATTTCAATTGTTTTCTAGATTTGCAAAAAATCTGCTTAAAACAGATTTCTAATATGTAAAGTTCTTAAGGATTCATTTCGAATACATTACTAAAGGAAGTAATGACTAGTTACAAAACTGTTTAGAATATCAAAAGCAGATCATAATTAGAAGTCTCCCATTTTAGATTTAAAAAGAAGAAGGACAAACCAAAAATTATGTCTGGATTCACTAGAGTGCTTTCCAATTCTTATAATGTTTAAATCTATTTAAACCTCAACTCGTTAATTTGACATTGGAAAACTATTCCTTTTTTTGAGTGAGAGTATTTGTTAAATTGAGACAATTTTAAAAATATTTGTGACGAATCTCTTGTCATCGAGTTTTGTTTAGGGATAGTTAAAACGGAGTAAGGATAAATATACGAAAATATTTTAAATAATTTGCATAGATAATTTAAAGTTCTAAAAGTAATGAGGGAATGAAAGTAGCTGCCTCAAATGCTATTAATATATTGATTAAAGCTGATTATCAGTTTATAGAGCTTGATTTTTAAGACCTTCGGATTGAGAATGGTGACCAATGTAACGGATATTTTTGTAAGTGCAAATTTTCTAGAAGCAAAATTATAAATTGTATGCTATAATCTGTTGATATGAATTAGTGTGACTTAACTGAAGTGGATTTATAAGGAAGCATTTTTAAGTCCTAGAATTTTGCTACTATTGATTAGCTCAATTTATTGAAGATTTTCAAGTTTAATAAAATGTTTTAACAGTGGTTTCAAGTGCAAGGAACAAACTTAAGATTTAGAAAGTTAAAAAAAGCAAAAAATCCTAAGGAAATATTAGAATTTCAAAAGACTTGAGCAATATGAAAAAAGAATACTTTGAGAATGAGATAATGGGATCTAAGATTTTAGCCAATTAACACTTAATTATACTCTTACTGTTTAAAACGTAAGACAACAAATATATGATAGGGAAAATACAGTGGAAATAATTTTTAAGATGTAAAATATTAAAAAATCAAGAATAATTTAATATAACTTGAACCTAAAAGTTAAAAAAATAATATCTAAAGCAAAAATATAATAGCATTAATCAGATTGGTTCTTTGCTGACACCAATAATTTAAATCTAAGTCAAGAAAGTTAAATAAATTTTACTGAGAATTACCAAGATAAATAAATTTCTCAGACATGCACTTTTACAATAGCTGCATTATCAAAAATTAAGAAAAGATTCACTTAATAACTCACAAAATAAAGGAAGGAAAACTAGTAAATTTGAAGTTTAATATTAATTTAGAAGAAATCAAAAGTTAATATAAATTTTCAAATTCTAAAATAATAAAATGAAAGCAAAAATAAAATATTTTGGATATTGTAATAATAAAATCTTGATTTTAGTTGAGTATGAAAAGTAAAGAGATAGAATTTTATTCTACCATGGTGGAGAAAATTTAAATCCTATTGATCAAGGTTAAATTTTCTATGTTTAATTAGTAGATAAATAAAGAATAGTTGTCTATCACTGACTCTATGCAAATATTACCAACTACGATTAAACAACAATTTATAAGATCGAGCTACCATATTAAACTCCATTATTCTGCATTTAAAATTTTTATAGTAACAACTGATTATAAAAAAAATTAGATTATTTCCTTGTGAACTGAAAAAGAATTTTAAGCAATTGATTTATCTTATGAATGAGCATAAGGTGTTGAAGAACTCTGGCTTGATACTTAATTAGCTGGTTTAAATTTTTGATACAAATGTGCAGGCTTTTTTATAATAAAATTTTATTCCTTTACTTTATTAAATTTAAAAGAAGTCATGTAGTTTCGCCTTTTAAAAAGACTTAGAGTTTTACAGCTTTATTCATAGATTAAAAATATGATAGTAATAAAAATTTTATTTAACATAATGAGAAGAAATAGAAATGTTATCTAAAAGAGAGAATTTAATATAAATATTAATAATAAATAATAAGTTTGATTATAGAGCATGTAGTAACTCGTTGGTGCGCAGCTCTTTCCATATTCGAATTGATGTCTGTTTTTTAAAGTAAGCCTTCAGGTAATAGAAAATCTTCTCTTTTAAATTACATATCTTCGTTATTCTCCTTTATATTATCTTTTGTTCTTCTGTCTTCTATATATCTACGCTTCATTTGATCTCTATTGCAAGTTTCCTTTATTTTTCTTACATATCTTGCTAATTTTCGTTTCTAATTATTTTCTTCTTAATCAAGCTATTATAAACTCATAAAAATTTTACTTTTCCTCCTCCATAATATTATCCTATTTCTTTTTACATTCAATTGTTTTTTATGTATCTTTTTCTTTTTTCTTTTATATCTTTGATATAAACTTTAATTATTAAGTCAACTTTAGATTTTTTACTCTACTTATTTTCTAATGAATTTCTCAAATTCGACTGTACCTCATATTATATCAAATAATTCCGTTCCTTATTTCTCTAGTCCTATTTCCTTTAGATTTCATATACAGAATTATCTTCCTTCTTTGTATTCTACACAATTTTCTATGATATGCCTTTCATTTTCTCCTGTATCACTGTAGAAAGGGTATTGGTTTGTCACAACTAGGTATCTTTCTTTTAAGCAGTCCTAACTCTTATTACATCTCGTTCTTGATCTAATTATGTAGCATATTTCCTCTTTTCTGTTCTATTATATCTCAGGTTTTTGGTGTTCTTACTACTTATTCATCAAACCATGTCTTTCTATACTGTAATTTTGTTATAATTTACTCCATTCTTTCTCTATCTTCTATGTATACTCTTTAATCTCAAATTGCACGATTAATGTTTTTCTTCCTTTTTTAAGTATTATTACCATCATTTATAAATATATCTTTTTTCAATTTTTAATTATAATTTTATTGCCGTGCAATATTATTCAAATATAAAGTTCTCTTCTTTACTTAAGTTGAACATAAATCCGTTTACTGTTTTTCCTTAGTTACCTAATAATATGTCTCTTAATCTCAACGTTTTCTGTCATATGTACTGTTTAAATTTCATAAACTACATTTCATGTTCAAACATCTCATTTTTCACTTAAAAGGGGTATCTATGATCATTTGTAAAGATATTTTCTATATTATTTCTAATTGACTCATCATTTATTTTCCTATAAATTATCCTCAAAATGGGATTACTTCTGTTCCATAGCTGAAAACTGAGCTTACGAAAGTTTTTATTTATCATTCCTATTATATGGTGTTATTCCTTTATTCATCACTATTTTTTCAAGTATTAATACTTACATCTTTTATGCTACTTCTAGTCTTCCCACCAATTTTTTCAAAACTGATGTTTTCTTCTATTATATAACCTAGATACTATAAGGTTGTTACTCTTTCTATCCTTAAAATTCACACCTCTATGATATTTCCAATATTTTCTCAGTTAATATTTTCTGCTGCTTTTCATAGCATTCATTTTATTTAAGCTGCAATTTCCAATTTGCATTTTTCTGCCCATGAGATTAAATTTTCAATTACTTCATCTAATTATTCCCATTCACTTATTAAGGCTAGGTCATCTGCATATGCAAATCACCTGCATAAATTTATTATATATATCACTCTTTATCTTTATAGTCTATCTTAATTCCTGACTTTTAATCTTCCTAGCTATGGAGAAGTCTTGCTATTATCAAGTTAAGCAGTCTCGGTGACGTTATGCTTCCCTATTTTAGCCTTTATTTGTTGCAAATGATTTTGCTTTTTAATTATTGTTTTTTAGTTTAATTTAATCTTCACAATAGAAGTTATTTAGAAGATTAACTATCTATTCCGGTACTTTAGATTATCTAGGATTTATCATATGTCTTTCATTTATAACGAGTCATAAGCTTTCTTAATATCAAACAAATATCACAAAATTATCTTTTTATTTTATATCAATTATTCCTATATTATTTTTAGATTATAGATTTATAGTGCATATGTTTTACCTTTTTTTAAATCATATTAGTATTTGTTTTCATCATTATATAGATATCCTTACAATTGCTAGAAAATTAATACATCTACAATTTTTAAAGCATGATTCAATAAAGAGATTGGTCTATAGTTCATCGGGTTCATCTATCCTCCTTTTTTCTATGCTAATGATATGCATTATAATTTAATCTCCCAATATATTACTACCTCTTAAATCTCTTTACTATCATTTACATGTTATTTGCATTAACTTTTTCCCACCTGCTAAATTTGTTTTTACTTATATTTCGTCAGGTCCTGCTTTTCATTTCGCCAATTAGCTAATGTTTCCTCAAATTTTATACTTCTTTACCATTATATGTCTCTTTTTTAAGAATTTAGTTGGTAGGGTATTATCGCCATCTTCATATAACTATTATTATTCATTCCCGAAAGACTTAACATCTTTTATAAGGATACTCATTATTTATTTTTTTATTAAGCAGATTTTTTAGTTTCTTCCACATTTCTATCAGGTTTCACTTATTTACATTGACCATAAATAGGTTAAGTTAATTTATTTTATCTTTTATTTTGATTAAATGTACTCTTTTCTTGCTCTTCGATAATCTCTATATTTCTCGTTTTATTTATTTCTTCGTTGTTCTTTACTCTTTATTTTAACTGTTTGGTTCATTTTCTAAAAATGCTATTACATTTCTGAGTATTATATATCATTATTTTTTCTGTTTTAATCGTTTCATATACCATTTAAACTCCTTCTTATGTCTTTTTCTTTCATCTTTTATAAATATATGTATCGTTTAGGCTATTAATTTCTTTTTCTTAGATATTTTCCTTTTTAAATTATTCAAATTATTCTTAGATCTCTTTTTTCTTTAAAAGTAGATAATTTATTTTTGCTATCTTTTATATTTAAACTCTTTTCAATCTTTATCTATGATCCCTTATTACGTATAAGTAATAAAAATCACTTTTTATCGACTTTTCTCTCATTATTTCTTCAATTACAAAGTAATCTATTTTATATTCATTTTTTTAGTGAATACAATTACCTACTTCAGTTGGATCTATGCATATTAAATTATTCTGCTTCATGAACTGTATCATTCTCTTTCCAGTTGAATTTGTTTTCTTTGGTAGCTCTTTCTCTATGTGCGTATTTCAATCTCATATAATAGTTATAAAGTCCTTTTTCTATTGCTTATAGTTTAAATTCATTCATAAATTGTAAAAGACATTGTCATTTGCAACAATTGCATATACATTTATTACTGTCAGTTTTTTCATTACTTCAACGGCAATCACTCTCGCTCCTCCAAAAAGCGTCATTTGATTCATTTCACTATATATTTCTTTAATCTCATTACATATGTCGTTTCTAAATAGAAAGCTACTCCTTTCCCTTTTTTTAATTCGACTTTTATTAAGCTTTTTAATAATAACATATTGCACATATCTTTTTATTCTTTAATCTGAATCTCTTATATTGCCCTTATGTGGATATTTTTTTGAGTCATTAGTTTGGCTAGTGTCTCCTTTGTACTTCTAACTCTCCTTACATTTGCTGTCTCTATTTTTTATGACTTATTCTTCGTTTTCTTTTTCACCCATCCTCTATTCTTTCTCTACATCACTTTCTTCTTTTTACTCATCTTCCTTTACCACCTTTTCTTCTTCTCATTTATCATTTTCTTCTTCCATATCTTTTCATTATTAATTCCTTCCCCTTATTTATTTTTCCACTTATTATCTATCTTTTCCTTCTTTTTACCTATCCTTTTCTTCTTATTTGCCTTTTCCTATTAACTGTTGTTGGGTAATTATACATTTTTGTTTTTAGATTTCTTAGCATAGTAAGTTCTAATTAAAGTTTATTTCAGTTTACTTATTACTTCTCACTTTTATTTTGCATTTTTTGCTCTTTCTTCTTTAACTTATTCTATTTCTTTTTGTTTTATTTCCGCTTTTCCTTACATGCTCCATTATGTTATTTTGATTTTATTTGTTCTTTTAAGGTTTAGCGCTTTTACAATCGCTTATCCTATTTATTTCTCTGATTTTTATTATATTATATCTTATTCTTTAGTTGATTGCTTTCTATTTTATTTAATTCTTTGAACTTTTCTCTGTCCCTCTGCCTTACATATGTTCAATTCCATATTGATGAAAAATAATTCTTATTTATTCTTTTAGCATAAAAACTTTTAATTATTTAATGTTTAGTTGTTTTAATTATTATTCTTTTCTCCTTCTTCAGACATCCTCATATTTGCTTGATTTTCTTTTAAATCTGATTTGCCTATTTCTTATTTAACTTCTTCTTCAAACAATATAATTACCTTATACGTAGTTTTCTCCTTTTTGCTGCTTCCACCCTTCTGCATTGTCGGTCTGATTGCACTTTCAATTTCCATAGGCAACAAATAAAATTTAATGGATATAGTATTATCATTTTATTTCCAGTCAGGTTTATTACTTCTGATATCCTCTTTACTTCGTCTATATCCTTTAATTCTAGGTACACTACACTGCTGCCTGTTAACATTGAAGTGTTTGGGTATGTATTCCTTTCTTATTTTATGCTCCTTCTTTTAGTGAAGATTACCAATCCAAGATATATTGATATCCTTTACCAATGAGTGTATTATTATTTTCGGTTCATTTATGCAATAAATTTGATTCTATTCAGTCTAATGTTAGCATTATGAGTCTAGCTTCCATTAATAATAAAGAATGTTTCAGCTTTTCTCTCCTACTCAAAGGAGGTGATATAAAACCTTTCTTCTACAAGTAAAAAGAATCCTAACATTTCCAAATATTCTACTGAATACCTTCATATAACAAAATTTGCTTGGATAAACGTTAGTTTTTTATGGATGATCTAATATATTTCTGACAAGATAAAGTTTATTGAATTAGCTTTTAATAAATGAATGGGATAAATATCTTAATAATATCAGGTTTGGAAAGTACAAGTTTAAATAAGCAGCCATGGATCTTTATTTGCAATATTATACTATGATTTATAATAAAGTATTTAGAAGAAAAATAATATATATTAATATAATATCTGTTAGAGAAAAGGAAAGCATTTAAATCTACTTGATCAGCATTCAATAGTATTGCTTCATTTATCTTAATTTACTTCCGTTTGCACACATGGTAATAATAAAATTAATGCATTTTTATTTTAAATTAGGATAAATCAGCAGAGAAAAGCTGAACTCTGATATATCATTATATTCCCTAAATTTAAATTTCAAACTGAGGACATTCACTTATAATTCCTAATACGACTCAGTTTGCGTCACATTGAATATAAAATGGAATTGATTGTACATGAGATTTTGCTTATGATGAATTTGATCATATATTCGAATGTATTTTCTATAAATATATCTTTTAGGAATTATTTAGTCGATAAATATTTGAAAACAAAGATTATAAAAAACTAATTTTAACAACTAAATTCATATTATTTCAAATTTTGTAAAAATTAAAATTCCTAAGATTGATAAATAAAGCAAAACCTTTAATCTAAAATTGATTAAAAAAAGATATAAATAAAAAAAATTTAATAGCTAGAACAAAAAGATAAATTGATGGGAGAAAAAATATAAGAAAGAAACTTAAATAATGGTTATGAGAAAAATTAATAAGAAGAAAATTGAAGATAAGAAGAGAGAGGAAAAGCTAGTAAGAAACTAAGAAATAATATAGAAGAAGCAGAAGAACAGGAGTAGGAGGAATTAACTAGAAGTTGATTATAAACTTACACCTTTTTAGCTATGATTCTTATAAATAAAATAGTGTATAATATGAAATAAAATATAATTGTATAATATTATAATTCTCAATATTTAATAGAGTTAATAAGAGTTAATAAAGAGTTAGAAAATCACCCAATAAACACTTCTGCTTCTTCATTTTCATGGGATTTTTTGTTAAGCTCGTTACTGCAGCTAATAGGTAAACATTTAATAAACTCATTTTTCTTGATTAGTTAGTATAAGTATGTTTCAATACCATTTTAATTCTCCTTTGGAATATATTTAATATGCATCTTAAGTCAAATATAATGATCCACATTATGTTCTGTCCTTATATGCTCCTCAAATTTAAGTCCAGCTCGCTCAAATACTTCTCTTTTGATACAACATATGAAGCACACATTATTATTATCATCAGCCAAAAGTTCTTATTTATTCCTCATATCACTAAAAGTATCGATAATAATTCCAGTAATAACAGCTGTTGTAATGAGGTTGATAACCAGAATATAAATAAAGTTAAATGCTAATACTTAGAAGTTCCCACTTAATTCAGCATAGTTGTTAAATTAAGGAACTTCCATCCATCCTAAATCAAAATGCCACCTAAAGCAATTATAAAGATTATCACAATGAGGTTCTGATGAAAATTAATAGTATTAATGCATTTCTCCAAAATATGCCCATAAAGAAAATCAGTAAAAGAGTATAATCGTACAAAGTAAAGTTGCAATAACTTTGTCAATATGTAAGAAAACACTAAGCACAACTGTTTTCATTACATCGTTTTCACAAATTAAAATAATCAAAGATAATCCTGTAAAAGGAGTTATGAAAATTCCCAGCACTGCTACAAAGAAAATGAAAAATTTATACTGAAAATTTCAATTAAAGAAAACTCCCTTTATCGTTTAAATTTTACTACGGAAGGGTGAAATATATAGCTATTCCCCAGTTTTTTCATAATATTTATCTTTTTTTTCTTAAATTTGTTAAATCACATTTCTTTTGACGATTCAACTTTCCAAAACTATTTGATTTGTAAAGAAGGAGCAAGAAAATAAAAAGAGTAAAGTCTTAAATATTATCCAAAAAAAATCGATGGCAATACTTTTAGCTGAACTAGATGCTTCAATTTATTTTGAACCAGAACTTGTAAATTAAAGAAACATCATGTTACAAATAACAGCTTGAATATATAATACTCATCGTTATAATTTCATTTTTTAAACAATGAAATTATAAATAAATTTATCCCAAAAATTGCCTATCTTGCTTCTTCATTGTAGCTCTGCCATTCTTTAAATTAAATCAATTAAACGATCAGTAACTTCACAGAACTAATTCATTTTTTCTTCAGGAGTATCTCTACTTACTTAGTTTAAAAGTTCTTTTTATTTCTGCTAAATAATAGGATCATGGAAGTATTCAATGTTCTTAATTTAAGTTGAGAAATATAAAATTTTTAATTTTTATGTTTTGTCTAGAATTTCTACTTTGCATACATACTGATCTAAGTCAAGCCTATTATTTTTAATCCAATTGCTTAAAGTTTATTTGAGTTCCCACCCACAAGATAAATTATCTGCTAGCATTCTTAAAAAAGAATAGTAATTCATTATAATCTTTTTTCTAGTCTAATCAGTTCCATAATGCTTTTCTTATTAAATATGATAATGCAGATTACAAATCATTTGATTGATATCTAATTTTGAGTAAAGGAATTTTAAAACTTTATCGTCAAACTATGATCTTCCTTCAATCATACTATTCAAAAAAATTATTACTGTTTTTTCCACATCATAACTTATTAATCTCTCTTCATTTTCTACAAAAAACCAGATTTTTGAATTTGATTAACTCTTCCATAATTGTTTATGTCCTTATAATATCGTATCTTATGCCTTCAAAAGTTCCCTCAGGTTTATCCAGTTTTAAGAATCCCATCCAATTATTTCCTAGCTATCAAAGCAAAGAAACTAGCCTTGAATTGGTTGTCTGAAGTTAGCTTAAGTCAAAAACTCAAGAAGATAGTTCATATGATCAAAAATGTCAGTTTCTATAAGAAAATCTTAATTTTCAGAGTTAGGTCCCTACAAAATTTCGCTTAATGAGTAATAAATAGTTTAAACTAGTTTGATTAATGGTAAGCTATTAAACTTTATGTCTTGCTTATTAGTAGATTCCCAATCAATGAATCGTATTTATCTGCTTGAGTCTGTTGGATAAGTGAAGTTACTAAGAATTTTCTACAAGTTTTCATCTAATTATTCTTGTGAGAAAAAGCAAACTGTTTATTTAATTTTTTGTATAAGCGTAGTATTTAAAACATCCATGAATTCTAGCATATTTATACTAAATTCATCTGTTTGCTTACGAATTAGTGTTTAAAGCTTTTGGTTGTGACCTTCTGTCAAGTTTTAAAATACCAGAAGATTTTTATCAATTATATGATAAAGCCTGACATAAGCTTTCCATCAATAGCTTTTCTAATCTTTTCTGTATTATTCTTCAGTTTCTACTGCCTCGCATCAAATTTTTATTAAATTAGAAATTTGAGTAAAATGACGATTTTGATTAGAAATTTCGAATTCTCCAAGTAGACCTTTAAAGTCAAAATTCTAGCTTTTATTATGCTTAGTAAGATACTCCCACTCAGACATTTTGAGACTATCTAATGTTTACTAGTAGAAAATATCCTAAATATTTAAGTTAAATTCTTCTTTTTTGTTTTTGGTAATAAGCCATAGAGAATAGTTAGAACTTTATGTTAACTACTCATAAACCTTTCTATACTTACCATTCAGAAAGTAATCTAAGTAATTACTGTAGCAATTAGCATTTGCTATTTATATGTACTTAATCATAGGAACTGCTAATACTTTTATTAAATCGTTGAAATTAATTTCATTAATCTTTGATATTAAGCTATTAAGTTAATCTAACTCAGGATGTATACCAGTCTGTAGTAAAATAGAGAATCAACTTTAAGCAAACATTGCAGCATTTTGAGGTTCATATTTCATAAGCAGTAAGTTATCAACAAATATATTATTAAGAATATATTTTCCTTTAGACACATAATCTTCATATTACTTGTTATATACGTCTTTTCCAAATGTTTCCCTTACAATTCTTCTCAAATAGCTGAAAACTAAATGCTTGCTTTCACTCTCAGCTCCTTTGATATAACTATTTTAAATTAAGTTTATAACGAAATCTTTATAAAGCTTTTATAAAGTTCAGAAACTAGCCTATGGTTTTTAAATTTGTTTTTTGATTTCTTTAAATAGATGAATCTCATTCTAATCTTATGATTTTGTAATTCACTCTTCAGTTTATAAATGTTTCCACTAACTTCCAATGTAAGAGCATCTTTAGGAAACATGCTGCTGTATAATTTTGTAATTGAGCTGTTAATGATTTATATAATTTTGGTGGGAGTTTCTAAAGACGTCATCAGCGTTTATCAATTTTTGGATCCATTACTACATTTACTACTACTCCTATTGCTTTAATGTTGGCTCCCCGTATATTAAACCTTATTATTCATTTTAAATATTAGAATACCTATTAATAAATTCCCTAATTCATTACCTATAATCTTCATCACTTAAGAGATTTCAATTCCTTATTTAGCAAATTTTTAAGGCGTATTCAGTGTATTAATTTCTTAATTGTTAAGATCTTTGCTAGCTTATTATATTTTCTGAGCTATATATTAATCCTTCCCATCAAATAGAGTCAATGAGTCTTAAAAGACTAAAGGCAAGATTCTTGTACACAAACAGTTATCTTAAAAGACTAGAGAATTCTAATAAGTTTTCTTTAATTTTTTAATGATTCATACTTTCTACTTCAACTTATAGTTCTATCAATTTATTAATGGCTGAGTCTCCCTCTTCAAGGATTTATTAGAGTCATTTTCCATCATCCTTATAAAAGTTATTCAATCTAAATTAGATTTTTAAGTTTTCATTTAGATTGCTGCTATACCACTAGTTAAAGAATCTTATTTAGTGATGTAAGAAAATCATATAGTAGGGAATTTTGTTCTGCAAAGGAATATCAGGACTACTAGTAACTCTTATTATATCTTTAGCAGATATATACTTTTGCATGAAGACTCTTCTCTACTTATATCCTTTCACATCCTCTTTCATTGAAAGAGAAGTTAAAAGCTCTAAAATTTTTAGATGAAAGTCACAAAAATTTCCAGGAGCTCTATGCTTCGATAAAACTTAAAGAGCTTATTTAACATCATAAATGTCTGGGTCATTTTTACTCTTTTACTGCTTACGAAACATAATTTTAGTTCGAAAATCTTAATTTTCGAAGAATATTTTAACTATAAATCAGAAAATTGTATTAGAGTTATCAAACTTTTCGCTTTTTTTCACTTTTTATGATAGTTTGCTACAGCAAATCCAAAACTTGGCATGGGTAGTTTGCTTTTTCAAGATGTTCCCAATTTTGAATATCAAAATTTTAGGTTCCGTTTCACATTCTAAAATCTAAGAGCGGTTAAATATCAGTAATTTCACATCGATTTAACTTTATCTTGCACTCCTTATTGTATTTGCATAGTTCTATTAAAATTTTAATTGCATTGAAGTGAAGTTGTACTTTAAAAATATGTGACCACAATATATCAAAATAGGCTTGCTTCACTATTTTAAAAGATTTGGCGCTTGTATAAGGATTTCCTGCAATTAGGCAATATCAGAACTCATATAAGTTTTAGAACATTTTTGCGAATTAAGGATCTTGAAGCTATTTATCAAAAGTTGGCTTTTAAGCGAAATCAAATATTAAGTGAATGAATTCTTAAATAGGCTTATATTTCGTGAACATATATTGCTAATTAGGTTAAATATCAAAAACATCAGGAATTCAAACTTCCTTTTTTTTAAGTGAGCAGCAATCTTAAGCTTAGCTTAAATCAGATCTTCATCTTTAGCAGGTCACACATTTCATGCTGGTTAAATTTTATATATAGAACATATCAATAATACCAGGAGGTTCATTCTTTTCTGAGTCTTGTTTTAATATTTTATTAAGAACTTCATAGTCTCTCTTGTCAAAGTGAATGACATTCTTGTTGAGCTGAGATAAAAATTAAGAATATAAGCTTTTTATTTTTATAAAGCAAACATAATCAAATGAATTGAAAATGGGTATAACTTTTTTCAGTTGATCACTTTGGGTAATAGTATCTTTCAAATGTAGTTAGAGAAAGATCTCTGACTTAATTCTAAGTTCGTAGTTCAAATAGGCTTTTTAATCAAAAACAATTTGAGTTAACAGATCTGATTAATAAAATCCATTTTCACTTAAGTATAAAGAGTCAATGTCTTACCAATTACTAGTAAGCTTGTTTTTAATTATAAGTTTAAAGTCATCTTTTATCTTTTTATTAAAGTCATTCTTTATTCTTATGAAGTTTTCCATTACTGTAGCTTTTTCTATTTCTTCTATATCTTGCCATGCTTTTTGCTCAAGATTAATTGAAGGAAGTTACTGGTAGGTATTATTAATGAGATCTTAGTGAAGTTCATTAAGCATTAGATCAATAATGATGTCAGTACTCGAAATTTAGTTCCATTTATAGATGGCTTAGAGAAGATCATAAATAAGGATTTGAATTTCTATTTGGATATTACTTTCCTTTTTTAAGCATTCATAATACTCTTTCATATTCTATAAGTCTAACTTATATCTTGGCTGAGCAAATAATAGCGTTTAAAACAGTCAAGTTCTAAGACCAAAATAAAAGTGTTAAGTTTCCAATTTCTTTTCACCGTATTTTAAGAGTCGAACTTTACTTTCCGGTTCTTTAATCTATTAAACTAATATTTTGTAAAGTTCTTCCGCATAATTTTCACATTTTAAGCCTTGCTTTTCAAATAGTAAAATAATAAAATCATCATATTACAAATCAAAGAAGTTTTGCCGAATGAGACAGTTTAGTGTTTTTATAAAGTCATAAGCATAATTCAGGTTATTCTCTTCATAATTTGTTAAGTCTATGTTCTTCACTGAAAACTATGAAAATAGCCATTGACGTAACATTTTTCTTCTTTCATATACTGTTTTAATATTTCCATGAATTCCTATTAATTCCTCTTCGTTTTTTCTTAAGTGAAGTGTTTCAAAATATTCGCTTATAAAAATTTAGCTTTGACATTATTCTTATAAAATAGACTCTTTTTCGTAAGGCTCTATTGTGCAAATAATGGCTTTTGGATAGTCAAGAATTAAAGGGCACTTATAATTGTTTATATGCAAGTTAAGTAGCAATTAAAGTCACTTTCTTTTTGATTTCATTTAATCGTTTGAAATATTATTCAAGGCATAAAAAATTAGCTCAGGCTTAAGATGAAAAGATAAAGTTTTTTGAGCAAGAATATTCTATTCGTTAATTATGCTCATGTACAAATCTAAAAGAGTACTGTGATAAACTTCTGCACTTTTTTGTAGTTCTTTGTACTAAGCATTTGATTTCACTTCTATTGGGTTGATTACGTTTATAAGATGCGATTTATCACTTTTTGGTTCATCGATAACGAAATACCAATTTCCTTGTTCATCTTATTAATATTCAAAAATATATTCAGATGCTGTTACACTAAACTATTCTATCTTGCTAAAAATTAAATTCTTTAGAATGTAATTTTAAGTGAAGCGAAGAGCTTTCCCTCCAGGATTAGACAGCATTTTAAGCATTTGAATTTCTCTTATTGGATATAAAAATTTGTTTTTAGGTTAATTTTTTTGACTAATATAGTTTTACTAAATGACTCTGATAGTTTCGTCAATCAGCATAATTATTTATTCTTTATTCATTTCTTCATAAGCTTTTACCATTGAAACTCCTCCTACCAAACTAGCTATACAAGAAGCTATTTGAAATTTCCATTATATGAAGAATAAAGTACTGAGAACATCGAAATCTATATTTTGAAGAGGTTTTTCGTTTTTTTTGAAATAGTAAAATAGGAATATATCACAATGCTGCAGATAAGATATTATCAATTACTTTTGATTTTATTCATCTTCTAGTGAGGCGCTTGTTTAAGTAGCATATTAAGTAGATTATTTCAATTCACTAGAATCTACTTCAGTTTCAGATACTTAAGCAAGTTGTTATCTACCTATTTTATCTTTCTTTTGATGCTATTTTTGTAAATCTCAATTTTCTAGATAATTTAAAAATACTTCGTTGGTAAAAAGTCTTATAAGAATATATACTATAAGATCTGCAAAATGTCATTCCCTCATTTCATTTATGGCTTTTTGGTTCGTTGAGCAGTTTGCTTTTTCTTTGAATTTTACTTCTTCTTCATGAAGTGACCATTCTCTATCAATGCAAAGTTAATCATTAGTAATAACTTTTATTAGTTGTATTAGAATGTTATTTAAGTTCTTCAGCTATTTCTAGAATTATTGAAATTACTTGCTTGCTTCAGAAATTTCAATGCAATTTCCCATTAGATTTATAGCTGCTTTTTCTAATAAGCTTTATTCTGGAGCGTAATTCCAAAGCCCTTTTATTAATTCAGCATTTTTTTGAATTTCAAAATTGTTTTTCTCAGAAAAAGTTTCCGAGACAGTTAAAAGTCCGTGCTCAGCTCCCAAGTAAGCAGTTAAAGTTTACTCAATTTCTTCTTGCTTAATTTTTTGCCCTTCCTCTTATAAAGCTTCTTAAACTTTATATTTGTACTATATTTTAATAGATATTAAGCATCCGTTTTTTACTATTTTTTTATCATTACCTTAAGCTACAATATCTATCGTAAATAAATTTTCCTTTAAAGGCTAGCCATCCAAAATAAACAGTCATTCTAGTTGACTTTTTTTTTCTTATTTTTTTCTTTCCTTTTATTCTTTTTTTTCATCTTGCTAAATCTTAAAATCTTGTATATTTTAAGCACTCTCATTCTTTACATATTGCTTTAAAATATTTTATGGATTTCATTAACTCTAACCATCTTTTTGTTCTTCCCTTTTTTTAATAAATTTTTCAGATGAAACTATTTTTCTAAGCATAGGACTTCTCAAAAGAGATAACTTACTTTACTCTTGATTATTTGGCTATTCTTCTTTTTCTTCCTTGACTTCTTCTTCCTCAATATTTTCGTAAAATTTAGAAATATTTTCGTTTTCTACTCCTTCTTCTCCTTCTTCTTCATAGATTGTGCTCATTTTATTTTCTTAGTCTTTCTTTATTTTTTACTCCAAGTCTGACTGTCTAATTAAGGTTATATACTTTCCTGTTTAAATGTGTCTAATTCGGACTTGCTGACCTTATTAGAGAAAATCATTAGATAAAGGATCTTCTAATTCAAATCTATAGAGTCCATTAAAGGACTACTAATCTATTTAATTTAATTTTTCCTTATATATTTTTTACTAATTTATTCCATTTGTTTTGAAATAGAACTCTTTGCTTACTTTTTCTCCTGCATCTAGCAATGTAACAGTGTGAGAAGATTCTCTAAGAAGTTTTTCCACATAATCAGTTAAAGATTTTTCTTCTGTTCCGGTTCTCACACCTAAGTATTTCTGAGATTCCACACTAAATAAAGTGACAGGATCTAAAGCTCTAATCATAATTTATTCTGGTAAACTTGTTTTTTATAATATTAGTTCTTCGACATCTTAAAAGCATTTTACTTTGAAATCATATTCTTTTATTCCGAGGGCCAGCTTTCTGTTTGACATTGGCGTTAAGAAGCCACCTGAATCCATACAAGTTTCTATAGACACTTTGTCATTTTGATAAATATATCCTCCTGATTTTCTATGCTTTAATAATGGCTTGAACTTCCAGGTAAATTCTTTTGGATATGGTTATTATTTAGGGTCTCCACTATAAGATTTCAGTTCAATTTTATTAAAAGCCATAAAATCCTCTGGTGTTTAGGTTGCTGTTACAAGTTCTTATGAACTAGCTAGCATGAAGCAAGCCTTATCGTCATATCTTATTTATTATCCCTCTTTGTCCTTCGAAGCACAAATTCTGAAAAGACACCTATTAACGAAATTTTAAATGTCAGTGCTTTTCAACATTTTCAAAGTAAACTTAACTTCAAGGTAATCTTTTTCATGATCTACTGAAAAGGATGTAGGATCATCAAGACCAACGGTTTTAGAACCGTCTGAAGAAGTGAAATAAACAATATCACCTATCTATATTCTTGGATCCATTATAATAAAGAAGAGAAGAAGCTCAATTTAAAGTAATTTAAATATAATTTGAAAATAACTATAAAGCTTATTTCCTTCTCATACCTTTTCCTTGATTTCTTTTAATTTCATAAGCAAGCTCAATAAAGATGTCTCATTATACAATTATCTATTTTATTTATATAAGCCTATTATTTAATTTCTACGTATCTCCTATTCTTGCTAGACATTTGCTGTAAATCTATTAAGCTTAAAGCCTTATATAGCCATATGTACTAAATAACAATAAATTGAATCTATTTATTTCTACCTAGTTTTTAAAGATTAGACACAAGTTCTTTTTAGTTTAGTAAGCTTATGATTTTAACTTAAATTTAGAAAAATAGCTAGATAAAAATAGAAAATACTCCACTACCATATAAACAATTCCTAGTTACTTATTTCTAAGCCTTTTAGCTGATTAATTATATCCTTTTGCTAGCTTTTTAATTTGAAAGTTATGAAATTAAATAATTAACTTTGCCAAATTCTATTTCTAAGTCTTTTTAAGACTAAAGTTTAAATTTGAAAGAAGTAAATGTAGCTAATAGTGTTTAAGCATCAGAGATTTAAATGAAATAATTTCCTTAATTTATATTAGGTAGAAAATAATAAATTATACAATCTTCAGGTTTCTTTTCTACTAAATTTATAGATCTTTCCAATCTTTTTAAGCATAACAGAAATAAAAGATATATCGAAAGAAAGTTAATTTATCTAAAGTTAAAATAGCTTCTGATTATTCCAGTTAATCTAATAAATATTTACTGTTTAAAGATAATACATCTATACCTAGGAATAATTTCTAAAGCTATAAATGTTATCTATTTAAAATTATTTAACCAATATTTCTAAAATATCGTTACTAATTTGAGAATATTTAAATATTTATTCAATTATAAAAGATAAATCATTTAATTAAATAATGTTCGCCTTTCGCCTTAATAAAATGATTTTTTATGATATTATTCTCCTTCTTAAACTCTTTGGCCTTCATTATTATTATGATTTGACTTTATTTTATTATTGTTTTGTTTCTCTTCTTCTTTAATCTTTGTTCATATTAAAAATAATTATTTTAATTTTTCTTTTTTCTCATATTACTAATGGATTTATTTTTCGCTCATTCATTCCTAAAATCAAGTTATTTTTTAATGTTTTAGTTTTATTTTAGACCATATTTTTTTTCTTAAAATCAATATCTTCTAATATTTATTTATTCTTTTTTGTTTCTTAATTTATTAAAAGTTGATTATATTCTAGCATCTCTTTCAAGTTTTTTTTCTATTTTTTACTAATTTAATTTTTTATTTGATATTTATTCTTTCCTTCTTTTCAGATTTATGTTTGTGCTTAGATTTTATAATTTTTCTTGTATCTGAAGAATGTTTTTTTATATAATTTATCTGTAATATTAGCAATTAAAGACGTGCTCAAATTTTTCTTATTGCTTACAAATACATAATATTTACTCTTAATCACTGTGTCTTTCTGAGAGATCAGCTCTAAAAAATATTAATTGCGTTCTAAGTCTATAAATTAATTTTTATTCTTTTATTAATCTTTTTTTGTTGTTATATAAGTAATTTTTTAAAATTTAGTCTCGTTTTTGAATTATTTATAAATTATTTTTGCTGCTTTCTTATCTTATATTCTTTTTATTGTTTCCTTGAAAAATTTGTTTGTATTTTTTTAGATTTCCTTAGTATCATTTTTTATGTTAAGATCTTTTATTTATTCATTGTTTATTTCATAGAATTTTTCAATTTTTTTAATGTTTTTTTTATATCTTGAGTTATAATTTTAACTCTGTTTTAAAAGTTATTAGAATTTTGTATCTTATCTGCTTTTTTTTCTCGGTCATTTCTGAATTAATCTTATAACTTCTAGGAAAATTTTAAAGATCTTTATGCTGTTGATTCTTCAAATTTATAGCAGTTAAAATCTATATATTGTATTTCTTTAAATTATGCCTGCTGAGTTTTCAAAATTTTTCTTAAGATTTATCTTTGTGCTATTTAAATTTTATTCTTTTATTTTGTAATTCCATATGGGATTAATTCCGAGCAGTATTCTAATTTTGGCATTATAAATAATCTGAGTAAGTTCTTAAAATTAATTGGTTATGTTAGGATTAGAATATAAATATCGATTATTAGAATTTCTTAAAGAGCTACTCAACCTGAACCTTTTCTTCATTAAGTTAGTTTATTTGATATCCTAGGTATTAAATTTATTATTTCTATTACATTTTTTTCCCTAATAGAAAAAATTCAATCTATTTGTTCTTTGCATTTTTATTCTTGAGTATTTATATAAATTCGCATTTCTCTTGTTAATATAAAGTCTTATTAATTTAAAAATTTTTTCAGTTTCGTTTAATAAAATTTACATATTTTTTTGGTTATTTGATATTAGTACTAATTCATCTGCTCAAGCAAGTTTAGCATGATAAATTCTTTGAATTTTATGACCTAGATTTTCATATTTATCTAAATATCTTAATACTATATCATAGTATATTATTGTTAATAGTGGTCCACTTAAGCTACCTTGTAAGACTCCATTTGCTTACCGAATTTTTCTTGCTATTTCTTCATCAAGATAGAAGTTGATTTATAATTTTTAATAAATATCTTTTATTATATCGATTATATTTTACAAGTATTTAATCTTTTCATCTGGTCAAATAAAAATTCACAATTTAATGTATCAAACATTTTTTCTACATCAATCAATGTGATTAATAAGTTTTCATTTTCATTTTCTTTTTTCTTTTTCTTTTTATATTTTTCTATTATTTTTTTTTAATTATCATATATTATTAGCCGTTTGCATCTTTTTTATAAATCCTTTTTAATCTTATATTTCTTAATATAATTGGTTAATTATTAGTTTATCAAATATTTTTTAACCTACGTTTATGATTGCTATTGGTCGGTAATTTTTTCAATTTTATTTGTTTCCATTTTTGTGGAGCATTATTATTTTAGCTTTGTTCATTTTTTAGGTAATTTTAATTACTTCTAACAATTTTAGAAAAATTTGCATAGTATTTATCATAGTTCGTGAGATGTTATTAGTTTATTTGATATTGAATCGAATCCTTAAGCCTTATTGTTAGATAAAAATCTTATTACATCTCATACTTATTAATATAAAATATCTTCTCATTTTTAATTTTCTTTTAATCTTTCTTTAAAATTGTTCCATAAATTTTGTCAATTTCTTTATTAATTTTTTTATTTTAGTTTAAAGAAAGATTTTATTATTTATTAAATACATTTTCCCCCAATTTTTAAATGAATTCTTCT
The DNA here is from genome assembly GCA_946699065.1 of Loxodes magnus. Taxonomy (NCBI): domain Eukaryota; phylum Ciliophora; class Karyorelictea; order Loxodida; family Loxodidae; genus Loxodes; species Loxodes magnus. The sequence goes on from CAMPDV010003800.1 coordinate 34,570, forward strand.
TATATTATTTTAGTTAGTTTTTTTTGTTTGGGTTTAAAATCTTTTTGGATTAATTTGCCATATCTTAATTATTGTCATTAAGAAATATTTATTAATTATTTTTATTTTCCTGCTATTCTTCTTTTTAATTTTACTACATTTGCTTTTTTTCTTTTAAATATTTCTTTTTAAGTTTTAATATTTAATCATTATTTCTGTTATATTAATATATTTCTTACATATACAAGTTTCTAGCTTTATTTTTTCTCAGCATCTACTAGTATTATTTTTAAGATTTTTTTACCTCTTGTTATCTTTTGATTCCTACACTATTGAATGCTGATATATGAATTAGATTTATAATAAAGTCGTATTATTCTTCTTGAATTTTTTCATCAATAAATTAATTAAAAAATTAATATGTCCCTCTATTTTATTCTTTATACAATTACTTTCAAATATCTTATTTTAATTTATTCAATTTATAACTTATCTTAAATTATTTTAACTTTTCATTTTATTAGATTATTTTTTATCTATTTTAAGTTTATGTTATAAGTAAAAAATGATCTGTTGTTAACCCCAATTTTCCTTAAACGTAAAGTCATAAGTTTTCTTATTGACCGTTGTTTTAACTTGTGAATATATAATAAATTATTTATATTTGTTTTGTTTATTTAATTATATTAGTATTTTATTTTTCTTTATTTATATCTATTAAATCAAAAGTTCGCACAAATTGTTAAAGAAGTTCATCTACATTTTTTATATCTCATTATTTGCTTAAATGAGCATTAAAATCTCCACATATAATTATTTTGTGATTCTTAAATTAGTCTAATAATTATCCTAGTTCTTAATAACAATTATATATTAGTTCCACTGGGTGATAACTAGTTGGCATATAGATATTGCTTATGATTAATTCATTTAATTTTAAGGCTTATATTTTGTTATAATTATGCTATATTTGAATTTCTTCAATTTGATTTTCATTTAAAAAAAAGCAAATAACCCTTCTGTTTTTTCAGTTCCTTACAAGAAATATTATTTGAATCTTTTGTTTAATATTCCATATTCTTTAGTAGTTTAAGTTTCTTGAAGCATTAAAATATCTAGGTGTTTTCTTATATTAGATTATTTATTTCTTATCTTTTATTAAAGTATCCTCCATGTATATTTACAGATTCAATTCTTTATATTTTTTCTTATTATTCTATATAGTATGAGTTAATTCCATTTCCTTCTCAATTTTCCAGTTTTTTTAAAAATTGATAAAAATCTTTTAGTTAATTAAAGTTCTGATATATTTAGTTATATTGCTTATCTTTAATTAAATTACATTTATTAAAATTTTATAGTTTTTTTCTAATTCTCATAGTTTTATTATACATATTACTAGTAGAGATGTGATGAATTTGCTTGATTTCAGAGATAATTTTATGATTAGCTTGCTCCACCTTTTAATCCTCTTGGTTTGATTAAGATTTGGTTTTTCCTTAGATATAATTTTACTTTTTAATAAGAGTTCTTCTTGTTACGAACTTTTTTTAATTCATTTATACTATTCTCATATTCTAGATATTCTTTTTTATTTTTTTAGTTTATGTTTAAGTCAATAATTTTTTTTATAGTTATATTAAACAAGTGCTTTTAATTATTTAATAATAGTGAGTTTTTATCATCATCATTATTAATCTGAATTTTATTTTTATGTGTTTTTTAGTCTTAATTTTATATAACTTTTAGATTTATTGAAATCTTATGGTATGAATTTTATTTAGTTTTATTTTATATTTTTTTTAATTTAAATCTTATATTAAAATACTTTTAATAACTTTTTTGTCTTCTTTTTTACGTTTATATTAGAATTATTCACACTTTTTCTCTAAATTTTCCAAATTTTCTTTTGATTCTCTTTTCTTTTTGTTATTTTCTTATGAAGATATCCAAATACATTGTCTCTAATATTATATTTATCAATTTAAGTAATTATATTTACTTTTTTCATAGTTAATAAATTATTTCTTATTGTTATATATTTTAAGTTGAGTTGCTTTAATTCTTAATAATCTTGCTTTCCTTCTAATAATTTCTTTAAATTTCGCTGAAGTTAAATAATTTAGCTTTATTTATCTTCTTTTAGTTAATTTTTCTTACTAATTTCAAGATTCCTATTTGTGTATTCTTTAATAATAAATTTGATGTCTATCTCTTTTTCTTCCAATTATTTTAAATATTTTTATTCGATTTCAGTAATCTATTCTTCAAAAATTTGTCTCTTTATTTGTTTTTTTTTAAATTTTTAAATTTTAAATATTTTATTAATTTTGATTTTTTTCTAACTAATGTTCTAGATTTTCTTTTTTAATCTTATTTTAGTAATCTGTATTTCAAATTATTCTTTTTCTATCTCTGAATTAATATTTAGATTTTAGATTTCTTGCTCTAATAAGTCATTATAATCTATTTATTTTGCTCATTTTTCTTACAGCACTTTATTATTATCTTTAAATCTTTCTTTAATTTCATAGAGCTCTTATATTTATTTTTGTTGATTATTTATTTATTTTTATAATTTTATTATTTCTTCTGGTTATTTTTTATAGGCATTTTGTTTTTAGATTTTTAGAAAGAAATTATTTATTTTTAAGAAAAACTATTGGATATTCTTTTTGAGCAATAGTTTTTCAATATATTTGATGCCTTTTTAATTTTAATTAATGAAATGAAATTTTTTTAGATTATTATTATTCATCCTTATTCTTCTTCATTGTTTGTCATATCCTTAAATTAATCAGCTATTTTTATTTTTTTAATTTCCTTATTTTCTTACTATTTTTTAAGGTTTTTTTTCAAACAATTTTCTCTAAGAAAATGAAGGTGAATTTTTTTGATTTTTTGATTCTTCTTCGTTCTTTTCTTGCTATATTTAAATATTATTCAATGCTTCTGCTTGTTATCTTATATTTTATTTTAGTTCTTATAGCATTTTGTTTTCTGGAATTTCTTCTTGTGTAACTAAATTATTGATTAGGAACTTATTAAACTATTACTAGTTACTTTACTACTATTAATTTTTTAATTCTTATAGTTTCGTTGCTGACTGTAAAAAGATTATTTTATCTAATTCTGATTTTTAAATTTCTATTTGCGTCTTAAACTCTAGACGCTCTTCGATTTCATCTCTTTTTGTCCTTTTAATTTTTTAATTTTTTGATTTATTTATTCTATTTTTTATTTTTCAATTCTTCTACAGAAGTCAAATTTGTGTCCCACTTAGCCACAGAATATGCATATTATTTAATTCTTCTGACTTATAGTGATATTTTAGTCGTAGTATTTTATCTCATTCGGTAATTTTAAAATTTCTTATTCCATGGTTTCGGACTATTTCTATTATTGGATAGAATTTGATTTCAAGTTATTTAAAGTTAATTTTTTTTATATTTTCGCTTATAAAAGTTAGAAAGAGATTAGGAATATCATCTAATTTCATTGTATTTGTGCTTGTTATTCTTAATTTATAAAAGTTGCTATTATATTGTTTATAGAATAATTTTTCTTTAATTTGAAGTTGAATCAGTTATTTTGGCATATTAGGATCAGCTAGATTAATTTGAAAGAATTGTTTATTCATGAATATCTACATTAGTTCTTTGCTTTTAAAGAATAATACATAGTTCCCTTTAAAGTTGAACTTCAAATTGCATAGAACCTCCATTCTATTGATATTTCCAAAGATATTATTAAATATTTCAGTTTCGATTTTCTTTTTAAGAAGATATTAATTTCCCGGGTCATTTTAGAGTTAAGTTAAAAGTTAATTGGTGTTAATGATTGATTAATAGTTCGTAGTTTATTTGTCAAGAAAAGTAATTAGGTAAGAAAGAGTTATCCCTTCTTTCAGTTAACATCCAACTTTAATGGCTTAGCCAAGTGGGTTGTTGTCAACTGATTTCTAGGATATTTAATAATCCATTTTTTTAATATTATAAAAGATAAATAATAAAAGTTAAATTAAAAATAAAATACGCTTATAATTAATATAGAACATATTATAATAATAGAAGCTAGCAAATTAGGCTAAAAGTTATTATTTTAATATAAAGTATATTTAGAGAATATAATTATTATAATATTTATCAAATATATAATCTAATTATTAAAATTATGCTAAATTAAAATTAAATTTATCTCTAGCATCCAACTAAATGCATTTGGTTAAGTTATCCACATTTTTGTTTCTATGTATTTTAGATATTTTTTATTTTATTTTATCATAAAAATAATTAATATATAAAAGAGTCTAAATCATCTAGACTTAATAAAATAAGAATTAAAAATAAGTAAGCAGCATTAGTCTTTAAATAGGCCAGCATTTTAAATTTATCTAGATTATAGAACTTAATAATGACAAAGGATTAAGAACAAATAATTAGGTAAAGAACCAAATTAGAAAAACGTTTATTTAAAAGCTAAATGAACTGATATAAATAATTTGAAAATAAGGAATAAAATAATTAAGCATAGATACATATGCAAGTTACATCTTTGAAAATAAATATCTCTAATAATCTAATAATATAATATAAATAATATAATTCTTATCTCTTAAACTTAATAATAATAGATAAAATTATTTAGAGATCTTCTTGGATTTTCACCAATTTCCCTCTTTCCAACTAGGATAGTCTGGCAGATAAAAAGAAAAGTTTATAATTTTATTTCTATTTTTTCTTGTCTTAAATCTTGTATTCCTCTTCTCTCTCCATCTTTCGTCCATCTACATTGCTACTATTCTTTTGGAGCTTGTCTCTTTAATTTGATAAATATATCCTCTCTCAGCAATATAAATTCTTTCTATCAGTCTGTTAACTCTCTAATTAAATTCATTCTTAAATACATAGAAAATTTTACACTATTTATATTAGAGTCCTTTTTTCTTGTAGAAACAGTACTTTCTACTCTTTTTTATTTTCTGATAAATTTTTGGTTTTTTCTCAATTTCCATTTGAAAACCTTGCTAATTGTTTTAAGACTGTACTTATATTTGATTTTATTCCAATATCACAATTGTTTCTGGTTATTATATAAGTTCTGTTTATTTAAGCAATTATGATTATGAATCTAATTTTATTTACTATATTTGCTAAGAGCAGTCAGTTTGATTATTTCAATAGGCATCCATTTCTTTTTCTTATTTCATAAATCTGTCTTCGATGTTTTCACGATTCTCTATCATCATCTGATTTTACTCATATAGCTTTTTAACTTCACTAAGCGAAATTTGTACTAATTCTGTAAGTTATTCAATGCTATTTTGATCCTCACTGAGATTATTTTTGAAGATATTAGTCAACTGGAATTTCTTATTACTTTGGAGGCGTGGAATTCTCTTCCTCGGTTTTGACTGCTTCTACTTTTTCCCTTCAGATTTTAATTAATTTTTACCTTTCTAATTAGGTAAAAAAACCAAGTGTAATTTTTGTAAATATATCTTTTAAAGTAAATAGTCTGATAATGATACATTTAGCTAGTTATAGATGAAGGTATTTAGAAATAAGAAAGGTAAGCTTAAATAATAGGATTGAATAAATAAGAGGTTTATTTGATTATATTAAATAATAGTATTAATTTAGATTTGATGTACTAAGTAGTCCTTAATAGATTTCTAGCTGATAATGATATAAATGAAATAATAATTAAATAATTTATATATATAATGCTATAATTGATTGATTATATCTATAAATATAGATATTAAGTTACTTTCTTTACAAAGCTTTAGGCTAAAGTTTAAATAGCTAATGCTAAATGTATAATAGTAAGAGATAGGAGTATTTATAATATAGCATACAGTAATTAGCAAGTCTTCTAATAATTAATTAATTAATCTTTTAATTAACTAATTTATAAAGCATTATTCATTTAAATTTATTATATGCAAGAATCAGAGTATTAAACTAATTAAAGATTAGGCTAATTAAAATATAAATCCTTATTAAATTCTTATATGAGTAGCTTACTAAATTAATATTTAGGCAGAAATGATTAAAATAATAATTAATAAGCTACTAAATTTATGATTTTATTAATTTAGATTTAATTAGTAATTTATGATTTCCAAAATAAGTTTAAATAACTAGTTATATTATAAATAATAAATAGCATCAATCATTATTTTATGGAATGTATAATAATAATAAATATAATTAAAAATACAAAATTCTCAGTTTTTAAAAATAAAATCATTATGTAAATAAAGGAGTCCTTCATTACAAAACTCAAACTATATTTCTAATTATTTTAAGTGATAGTCACTAAATTATGTTTAAGATTCTAAAATCATTAAAAACTATGGACTTTTAAACTTTAATGCAAAGCTGCTATATACTTGATGCAAAATTAAAAATTAGAATATAGAAAATTAAGAATAAATGTTCATCAAACAAAAGAAATTGTTTAGCAAAAGCTTTTAAATAGTTATTTTAAAAAATTAAATAAATGCTAATATTTATAAGTTAGTTTTATAATATTTTAATTATTAAATTAAATATGCTAAAATATTTACAAGTATACAATAAGCTTTTAAAATAGACTTAAGTTACTTTAAATTAATCTTAATTAATAAATGTAATAAATATCTTATTTATTTAATTAAACTATATAATTGTCATGTATTGTTCATTACTTTAAATTTTTATTATTTTATTATTAATCATATTTATCTTAGTGAACAAGTATCAGGAAATTTTATTTAATTGTGATTATTTTAATTTAATTATTTTTATAGCGCATATTATAATATTAATAGTTAACAAATTATGATTGAAGTCCTACTATTTTGCTAGCTTTTCTATTAAATTAGTTAAATTTATATTTCTTACTAATTTTTTATTTTTATCTTAATTTTGGAATGCAAAAATCTGATTCTATTCATATTTTTTGTTTTATTTATATATATAAATAAATAATTTATTATAGTGGGTCTACCATTTATAAAAAAGATAGCGGAAAGAACAAAGACTTTCTCGACTAAAAGGCTTCTCGTAGCTCCTTAGATCAATCTTTCCAGCTCTAACAAACTCCAACAAAGACAAAAAAGAAATAATATTGTAAAATCTCAGAAGAAAAATAATTTCCTTCTAAGATTTAAAAAAAAAAAGTTACACCTTCGAACAACTTATGAACAAAGATAAAAAGTCTCTTGTTTAAATCATTTTTGATTACATTGATAAGGTAAACCTCGAACATTACGTCATGAGTTTACAATAAGACTTATAAGATCATGTCGAGGACGAGAGACCGTATAATGAATTTGTGACCAAAGAGGACATTAAAAAAAGATATTAAGAAATAGAATGCGATATAGTAAGAATTGATGAATAAATGGGAACAGATTTCTTAAAGTATGAAAATGCATTTTAATAAATAACGGACATAAAAAAGAAACTAGGAAAATTAGAGGAATAAGACCTAAAAAGAAATAATGATCCAATGGCAATAGAAGAATAACCTATGACGACAGAAAAAATTTTCAAGATAAAATGTTATATATGCGGCAGTTTATTCCACTTATAAAAAAAGTGTAGGAGGAATTGGTAAATAAGAAAAAATATTTGGAAAGAACTTACAAATTTTTATCCTTCCTCGGATGGTTAGCTTTGAAGAAAAAAGATAACTCAAAGACCATTCGGAAAGCTCGGAAGTGAACTTGGGTGGAGACACCGGCTAGTCCGAGACCCTGTAATAGGTAATGCAGGGGGTTATGGACCTATTAAGGAAACATTCCATTATCCATAAAATTTTTAATTTAATAATGGGTCTGCCATTTTTAGGCTAACCACTTTTAAGTTTAAAGTTAGGTATAAGTATCAATTTAAAATCTGTTTGGATTTTATCTATCATAAGTCTTGGTGATTTTTACGTTATTATTTCTAATCCTTTCCGATAGGTCGAATCCCAGACACATTTTATTGAATTCGTTAACCACCTATTAGATATAAGGAGCTTCACTCTTTAGTTGTAGTTTTTTTTCTATACAGTTTACCTTCTTAATTGCAATAGATCCTGAAAAATTTTCCCATTAGTTTTTTATTATTTTATTTTATTTTTATTAAATTCTGGAAGCAGCTTCTTACTTTGTGACCTGGTCGCTTGCAATACCAGCATCTCATTATTTCCCGATATGGAATGAAAGTTTTTATGGGCTCTTGCTCAACATCAATCGGATCATTCACTTATATTTTTATAAGAATACTTTTTCAGCTAACTCTGCGAATTGGTTTAATTTTTCTATTCTGTTACTTCCTGACTGCTTACTTTCAATTTATTTCTCTTGTGAGTTAGTTATCAGATATTCTATTTTTCTTTCTAGTTCTTATACTGTTCTTAGAGTTTAAAATTTTCTAATTGCCTAACTTGAAGTTCCTAAAGTACTTTTTATTAATCGTATTTTGACTAAGATAAATCCCTTTAAGAAGAGACTTATTGCAAGAAATGTTCCATTTTTCTATATATAATAAATAATAATAAATATGTGGTTTGTAGTTATTTTACCTAGCATACCAATTATCTCTTTTTCAGATTAATTTAAAGCAATCTTTCTTAATTTATTATAGTCTATATATGAAGACTCTGTCTGCTTTAAAAATAATAATGATACATTTGAACTTAAATTGCTAGCTTAAGTTTCTTATTAATAACCTTCATAAATTGGATTTATATAGAAATAACTAGCAATATCTTATATTTAGTGGCTATAATAAAGCAATAAAGAGAAGCTATTAATAGTTAGTTTAACTTAATGACAATTCTAAGTTTAACATTGGCAAGCTAGGATCTTATGATATTTAATAGTTTTAAATAAAAGGAATAAAATAATGGATTAGGGATTTAAATTACTGTATAGAAATAAAATTGAGAATGAGCTTTTAAAATATTAGATAATAGAGTAAAGTGTTTAGGGATTCGAAGATTATGTTAAGTTACATTCAAATTTATCTAACGAAGATCAGCGAATCGTTGAAGGAAAATATTTGATTTATAAGTAGATGACTAGATTTAATAGTCTCAAGCAAAATTTAAAGATTTCAAAAGAAGAAAGATAGAAACTTAATATTTTGAATTCTAATAGATATGTTTATGGAGAAATCAAGTTTAAAGCATTTTCTGAAATATTTCTCTACACTCTTTAAACGCATTGCTAAGAAATGCTTTAAGCAAAAAGTGGAGGTATTTTTTATGATTTGGGACATGGAAGTGGAAAGGCAGTTTTAGCAGCAGCTTTGCTATATCCTTTTGAAGCATGTAAAGGAATTGAAATATAATCTGGCTTGTTTCAATAATCCTTGAACTTAAAGCAAATATATGAGTAAGAAATTTAGTAACTAGTTAGCTAGAATCAAGATTTATTTCCTAACTAATTTAAAATTCCTTCTATTTAATACAAAAGGGAAGACTTTTTATAATCAGATTTTACTAATGAAGCAACCTTTGTTTTTGCTAACTCTACCTGTTTTGAAAAAGAACTCATGAGTCAACTTTCAGAAAAGTGTAAAGCCTTGAGAGATGGAACAATTTTCATAACGACTACTAAAATACTTCCTGGATATCATTTTAGAATTATTGATTATTTCAATAAAGAAATGAGTTGGGGTGAATGCACAGTTTACATTTATAAAAAAATAGTTTTTCCAGTTGCTTAAATAATTATAAATGAATGAATTAAGTAACTTTTATTGGTAGGTTAATCTTGTCTATATGCTTTTAGAAATAAATGTTCTTAACTTCTAGTTATTTATTAATGCTTCTCACTATTTATTAATATTCTGATATTTCTGAAAATAGCTAATACATTTATAACTTAAATAAGTCTATTCCTTTAATTATAACTTAAATTAGTTATTTATGCTTATTGAATGCTAAAATCTAGAACTATATTCATAAATTTTATTTCTTTAATATAAGATCAGAATGGTTAAGAGATGGATAATTAAGTTTCAAATATAGAAACTAATTAGCCTAAAAATTAGTAATTAAGAGATTTTAAAGATTATTTCAGTCTTTTAACTTTTTTCTTGGCAAAACCTTAAATTTTTGTAGCATATATGCTAAAACTGTTCTGGAGCTGAGTAAGTATGTGTCGCTTTTCAATCTTCTTAAGCCAATCTGTATTGAAGTGGTTTAATTTTTTAATTCTTAAACTTTTTATTAAATTTCTTAAGAGTTTAGATTAGAGTTCAAAAATTTAAGAATAACTCTGTGGTCAAGAGGTCCATATTTACTCATTTAATCCAAGTAATGAAAGGCAGCTTTTGGAATTAATCAAGGCATAGCTCCTTCATACTTTTCATTAAGTATTTTTTAAGCAATATCTGGGCTTCAATAAAATTAGCCAGAATTATATTTTTCTACTATTCATCGCATCGCTTTTTCTAAAAAGTTATGGCCTTTCTAGAATACCATAACATCTAGCTGATACAAGTATTGATAGTCATTTAAATATTGACTGAAAGAATTAATTACAGGAGGAAATTCATTCAATCATATCCTATCAACATCGAAATAAATTCCTCCTTTTTCATAAAGTAGGATCAGTTTGATCAATCGCTCTACTTTCATTATATTTCTTAATATTTTCATAAAGAGCTTCTAAGATTGAGCCTTTAAAGAATTCTTCCAAATTTATCTTCATTATATAGATAGGATAATCAAATTCCCAAAACTACTTTACTATTTCACAGTTCAGATCTTCACTTTCCAAGGACACTATAATTAGCTAAGCTTCTTTATGGAAGTAGAAGAAAGTTTCAATGAACTATAATATCCTTTTAGAAATAGTTCCTTCTAACCATGAAGTCCAAAAAATAACTTTATCACTTGATATAGTGAAATTATTCCATTAAAAGAGGCATAAGTTTTCTATTTTATCTATCTATCTGTATTTATGATGGCTTATCTATTTGTTTCCTGTTTAATTACTTCCTATTCTTAAATATTTTTTATATATATCTTTAATTTTAAAGTCTTTCTCCTTTTCTTAAAGTTAGAATAATTCGGGAGCTTTGTGAATTTAAGTGCTTATATATTTTTAGTTGTCTAGATATACTTCTTAAATAAGAGTTTCTCTCGTTAAATAGAATGGCTACTTTTCTAAATTATTGTTGGCTGGTTGTGCCAAAAGCTTTACTTTTGATGTTTAGTTTCGTTTCTAAAATAATTTCTTTATTTAATTTTATTAAGTTGGAGCTTCCTTTTGGCAAAGTGAGATAGAAATTAATTCGAAGATAAAAACAAAAAGAAACAATAGCAAAAGTAAATCTAAAAGCTTATCTTTCATTTTAATTTGCTGCTAATAAACTTTTAATTTAATACCCAATCTTTATCATATTTACCCTATATAAGCAATCATTAGTTCAATGCTCATTTATCTATCTAATTACCTTTAATAGTTCATCCTTCTTTATTTTATATATCTAATATCACTTTATAAAGCATAAGATTATATTATCATAGCAATAAAAGCAGGAGAAAGAATATCTTTTAAGGTAAATAAAAAATGAAATATAACTAAAAGCTGTTTGACTAAAGGATTGTAGTATTCTAATTATATTTAAATTAATAACTATAAATCTAAAAGTATAATAAAGCTACCATTCTTTAATAGCCTAACTAAATTATTATCCTACCTTTATTATATTTCAACTAATAATAGCTATAAACCTTTAAGAGTAGCTAAGCTATCATCTATTCACTTTTCTTTGTTTATCTATAAATAACTTTTATTTCTTTCTTCTTTTGCCATCATTATATAATCCCTTACTCCTATCAATTACACTAGATGGAAAAAGAAACTAAGATATCTTTAAATAGAAGAAATAATCTAAGCTTCTAATATATAAGAGTATTTAAAGCAAGACAAAATAGTTGGAAAAGGGAATAGTTATATAGACTAACAAAATGATATAAGAGTAAATTAAAAGAAGGAGTTTAGTGTGTAAAGTAAACTAAATAAGAAGGTATTAATACAATAATTTCTAAACTTAAACTTTATCTAATTAAATTATAAAAGCATCTTAGCTACTTCAATTATATGCTTAGCATTATTAATTAAAGACATAAAGTTTATATTATAACTAATGCTAAATACCAAGCTATTATCATGCAATAAGCTTATTAAATTGTTTACTTATCCTTCTTAATTAACTTTAGTAAATAATCTTAATGCTAGGTAGCTTATTTCCTTTTAAACTAAAATAAACTCAAATTATATATATCATTTATAATTAGAGGAGTTAAGTATATTGAATAGCTTTATTAAGCAATAACCTAGAACTAGATAAAAATAATACAAGTAGATATATTAACTAGGTAAAAGTTATATTACAAGCAAGCTAATAGCAACATAATTAAGAATAATAAATGATAGAAGCTTAATAGCTTTAATTACATTAAACATCTAAAATCATTTATTTATAAAGGACTTTAATTAGTCTCAAATAAGTCTGAGCTATCCATAAAGTTAAGAGTAGAATCAGAGTTTTAAAGAAACGATAATCAAAATAAAGGTGGGGAATTGGCTAAAAAATTGTATAGAAATGCTAAGAAAGGAAATACATTATAACTAAGATATTATAGGCAACAGTTTGAAAAGCAAAATAGTAATAATCTTTTTACAACTTATGGCTATAATAAACAAATTGATGAAGGCAATAGGAAAAATTTCTTTAATATCGGATTTAAATAATGATGCTGGAAGTAAAAACATATAGCTAGGCTTTGCAGAAATCTAGTTTTCTTATATATTGGAAAGGATAAATTTATTTAAGATTAAAAAATGTAAGAGTACTAAGGTAAAATTGAGAGCATATAAAATATCCTTCAAAAAAAGTAAGAAATTATTTTTGATTTTGACCCCGCGCATCTAGTGTAATGCATTGATAGAGTAGATTCTAAATCATACATAGAACGATGTTTCAACTAGATAAAAAATAAGAGATAAAATAATCTAAATTGATAAAATCTTAAATAAGTAAGATCTCAAAATAGCTTGTAATTTAAGCGAAGAAATATTCAATTATTCTAAATTCAACTGCATTAATACAGAATTCGAATTAATTATCTATAACATGGATTCTGAATTTGATAGAATAAAAACTGAAAAGATAAAGTAGCTTAAAGATAATACTGCTAGAAAAAAGTGGAAGAAATATTTCATCAATTTCATAAGCAATCTTTATAGATCAAATATCCTAAGATTAAAAGCTTTTGGAAGAAATTGTGCTTGGAAAAACGAAAGCTTCAGTGGATTATAAAGCTTAATGCTACATAATGCTTATGAAGATTTATAAGCTAAGCTTCTCAATGGAAATTAAATAAATTTTAGTCTGAAATCTTCTTCTAAATTAAGGAAATCTAAGAATAAAAGATTATTTTTTAAGTATTAAAAGAGAAAATTTGGAAAAGCAAATATTACTAATTATTGAGAACAAAGAAAATTACTTAAAAGCTTGAAACTTTTCTAAATAAAAGGGCTTGATTGAGTTTTAGAGAGTTGATTAGAAAAATAGTAAAATTTAATAAAGGGAGAAAAACAGTTAATTCGAGGAAAATTTTTTTTCTCTATTAAAAAGGGAATGTACTATGTACCATTTAAATTTTCAAATATTTGGAATAAATAAATAAACCTAAAAGACGCCATTGAAACTATATAGAATTTCTCTAACCCGATGAAAGTTTCCTCAATTAAAATCTTTCTGAACAGCCAAGACATCTTTTAATTCTTAGTGAGCAAGGAAGCGGCAAATCAGTGTTAGCTTAAAAATTATTTGAAAAGATAATTGAAGAGAGAAAAAAAACTATTTATAATAGATTTAAGTGACAAATCTGATGAAGATACTATTATGAATGCATTATTAAGAGAATAATTATAATAATATTTCGCAACATTAATAAACAAAATACTAAATCTAATGACAGCGAAGTAGTTTTTATTCTAGATTCATACGATAAATGCAAAATTAGGAAAATGTAGTTTAATATATTTTCAAGACGTTTCCACTAGCAAAAGTAATAATATTAGCTAGAACACAAGCAATTATATAAAGAATTAATTGAAAGTAATATTTTTTGCCTAAAATAAAGAAAAAGTATAGAGACCATTATTTATAAATAATTTATTTATAGTCAGTAGACGAAAAATCAACTATTGAATATTTAGAAAAAACTATAAAAAATGAAGCAGAACTTATAACTAAAAATTTAAGATAAATCATTTCAGGAATGTTTTTCATATATCTAAAGAAGGTATTGAATTAGTATAGCATATTTATAATCCTTTCATATTATGCTAGACTGTCAAGCTAATAACTAAAATTAAAGAATGATATTTTTAGCATTAGCTGTCTACTTACCAAATTAAAAAAAGATAAGAAGAAAATCTTTTTACGATTTATATAACTTTCTTCATGGAAGCTATAAAATTCTAAGGAGAATATCTTTTTTGTTGATAGAGAGTAAGATTTTTAAAGATTTAAAGAAGAATTTATTTCAATTGTTTTCTAGATTTGCAAAAATCTGCTTAAAACAGATTTCTAATATGTAAAGTTCTTAAGGATTCATTTCGAATACATTACTAAAGGAAGTAATGACTAGTTACAAAACTGTTTAGAATATCAAAAGCAGATCATAATTAGAAGTCTCCCATTTTAGATTTAAAAAGAAGAAGGACAAACCAAAAATTATGTCTGGATTCACTAGAGTGCTTTCCAATTCTTATAATGTTTAAATCTATTTAAACCTCAACTCGTTAATTTGACATTGGAAAACTATTCCTTTTTTTGAGTGAGAGTATTTGTTAAATTGAGACAATTTTAAAAATATTTGTGACGAATCTCTTGTCATCGAGTTTTGTTTAGGGATAGTTAAAACGGAGTAAGGATAAATATACGAAAATATTTTAAATAATTTGCATAGATAATTTAAAGTTCTAAAAGTAATGAGGGAATGAAAGTAGCTGCCTCAAATGCTATTAATATATTGATTAAAGCTGATTATCAGTTTATAGAGCTTTATTTTAAGACCTTCGGATTGAGAATGGTGACCAATGTAACGGATATTTTTGTAAGTGCAAATTTTCTAGAAGCAAAATTATAAATTGTATGCTATAATCTGTTGATATGAATTAGTGTGACTTAACTGAAGTGGATTTATAAGGAAGCATTTTTAAGTCCTAGAATTTTGCTACTATTGATTAGCTCAATTTATTGAAGATTTTCAAGTTTAATAAATGTTTTAACAGTGGTTTCAAGTGCAAGGAACAAACTTAAGATTTAGAAAGTTAAAAAAGCAAAAAATCCTAAGGAAATATTAGAATTTCAAAAGACTTGAGCAATATGAAAAAAGAATACTTTGAGAATGAGATAATGGGATCTAAGATTTTAGCCAATTAACACTTAATTATACTCTTACTGTTTAAAACGTAAGACAACAAATATATGATAGGGAAATACAGTGGAAATAATTTTTAAGATGTAAAATATTAAAAAATCAAGAATAATTTAATATAACTTGAACCTAAAAGTTAAAAAAATAATATCTAAAGCAAAAATATATAGCATTAATCAGATTGGTTCTTTGCTGACACCAATAATTTAAATCTAAGTCAAGAAAGTTAAATAAATTTTACTGAGAATTACCAAGATAAATAAATTTCTCAGACATGCACTTTTACAATAGCTGCATTATCA
>CAMPDV010003801.1:0-26612 GCA_946699065.1 Loxodes magnus
TAAAAATTATATATCAGTTTTTCACTGAAAAATAAAACCCCAATGCTATTGTAAAAAAACTAATAAAAAAACGATTACTAAAATATGATATATAAGCAGAACATTCGTTTTTTCTAAAAAATGTAAAAACTTCTCGCGATCATTCTAAGTTTGGTTGTTTCCATTCAAAGTTACAAAAGCGGAGTGTAGCAAATGTTACAAAAGAATCAATATAGCTATTATGACTCACTTGCTAGTTATGATTATGTATAACCTTATGAGACTGATAAAGCTGTTTACGTCTACAACTACGATTATACCACAAGTCCATCATATTATTATTACAATTCACTCGAAAGTCCCTATGTTTATGATTCTCTCTCATCGGATGCTTACGATTATACTGCCTAATCATCTTATTACTATTATGATTCACTCGAAAGTCCCTATGTTTATGATTCTCTCTCATCAGATGCTTATACTGCATAACCATCTTATTACTATTATGATTCATTCATACAAAAATCATTAAAACCCTATGCTTATTACTAGTATGATTCCCCCTATAGTTACGACTAATCATATTATTATTATGATTCTCTCTCATCAGATGCTTATAGTTATGCACCTTATTACTACTATGATTCACTCTTAGAAAAGTCAGAAAGACCTTATAGTTACTCACAGGCACCATCATATTATTATTATGATTCTCTCTCATCAGATGCTTATAGTTATGCACCTTATTACTACTATGATTCACTCTTAGAAAAGTCAGAAAGACCTTATAGTTACTCACAGGCACCATCATATTATTATTATGATTCATTCTTACAAAAATCAGAAAGACCTTATAGTTATGCATAGGTACCCTATTACTATTATGATTCACTCTTATAAAAGTCAGAAAGACCTTATAGTTACTCACAGGCACCATCATATTACTATTATGATTCATTCTTACAAAAATCAGAAAAACCATATAGTTATGCACAAGCACCTTATTACTACTATGATTCCTTACTAGAGAAATCAGATATTTATGCCTATTCTTAGTCATATTATTACTATGATTCATTCTTACAAAAATCAGAAAGACCTTATAGTTATGCACAGGCACCCTATTATTACTACGATTCTTTATTAGAGAAATCAGAATCACCTGTTTATATCTATAGTTACGATTATTCAGTACCACCATCATATTATTACTATGATGACCAACCAAATTACGATTATGCAGAAAAATTAAGTTACAGTTATTATGATTACTAGTTTGATTGAGAATACAACTTTTTTATTTATTTTTTTTACTCTTAATCTCTTTTTTACTCATTTAAATATAATGTAAAATCTTGTCTTTCAAGATGTAATTAAAATTTATTGCAATTAAGTATTTTAATTGGAACTCATTGATATATAATATGCAGTCAAAAATATCCTAGACTTACTTTATATCCAAGACTTATTAAATGTTCAGAAATTTCCGAGACTTAATTATATCTATCAACTTTATTACGATATCGGTTAAACTTATCATTTTTATAGATTTGTTACTGAAGAGAGATATGGTATTTAAAAATTATATATCAGTTTTTCACTGAAAAATAAAACCCCAATGCTATTGTAAAAAAACTAATAAAAAAACGATTACTAAAATATGATATATAAGCAGAACATTCGTTTTTTCTAAAAAATGTAAAAACTTCTCGCGATCATTCTAAGTTTGGTTGTTTCCATTCAAAGTTACAAAAGCGGAGTGTAGCAAATGTTACAAAAGAATCAATATAGCTATTATGACTCACTTGCTAGTTATGATTATGTATAACCTTATGAGACTGATAAAGCTGTTTACGTCTACAACTACGATTATACCACAAGTCCATCATATTATTATTACAATTCACTCGAAAGTCCCTATGTTTATGATTCTCTCTCATCGGATGCTTACGATTATACTGCCTAATCATCTTATTACTATTATGATTCACTCGAAAGTCCCTATGTTTATGATTCTCTCTCATCAGATGCTTATACTGCATAACCATCTTATTACTATTATGATTCATTCATACAAAAATCATTAAAACCCTATGCTTATTACTAGTATGATTCCCCCTATAGTTACGACTAATCATATTATTATTATGATTCTCTCTCATCAGATGCTTATAGTTATGCACCTTATTACTACTATGATTCACTCTTAGAAAAGTCAGAAAGACCTTATAGTTACTCACAGGCACCATCATATTATTATTATGATTCTCTCTCATCAGATGCTTATAGTTATGCACCTTATTACTACTATGATTCACTCTTAGAAAAGTCAGAAAGACCTTATAGTTACTCACAGGGCACCATCATATTATTATTATGATTCATTCTTACAAAAATCAGAAAGACCTTATAGTTATGCATAGGTACCCTATTACTATTATGATTCACTCTTATAAAAGTCAGAAAGACCTTATAGTTACTCACAGGCACCATCATATTACTATTATGATTCATTCTTACAAAAATCAGAAAAACCATATAGTTATGCACAAGCACCTTATTACTACTATGATTCCTTACTAGAGAAATCAGATATTTATGCCTATTCTTAGTCATATTATTACTATGATTCATTCTTACAAAAATCAGAAAGACCTTATAGTTATGCACAGGCACCCTATTATTACTACGATTCTTTATTAGAGAAATCAGAATCACCTGTTTATATCTATAGTTACGATTATTCAGTACCACCATCATATTATTACTATGATGACCAACCAAATTACGATTATGCAGAAAAATTAAGTTACAGTTATTATGATTACTAGTTTGATTGAGAATACAACTTTTTTATTTATTTTTTTTACTCTTAATCTCTTTTTTACTCATTTAAATATAATGTAAAATCTTGTCTTTCAAGATGTAATTAAAATTTATTGCAATTAAGTATTTTTAATTGGAACTCATTGATATATAATATGCAGTCAAAAATATCCTAGACTTACTTTATATCCAAGACTTATTAAATGTTCAGAAATTTCCGAGACTTAATTATATCTATCAACTTTATTACGATATCGGTTAAACTTATCATTTTTATAGATTTGTTACTGAAGAGAGATATGGTATTTAAAAATTATATATCAGTTTTTCACTGAAAAAATAAAACCCCAATGCTATTGTAAAAAAACTAATAAAAAAAACGATTACTAAAATATGATATATAAGCAGAACATTCGTTTTTTCTAAAAAATGTAAAAACTTCTCGCGATCATTCTAAAGTTTGGTTGTTTCCATTCAAAGTTACAAAAGCGGAGTGTAGCAAATGTTACAAAAGAATCAATATAGCTATTATGACTCACTTGCTAGTTATGATTATGTATAACCTTATGAGACTGATAAAGCTGTTTACGTCTACAACTACGATTATACCACAAGTCCATCATATTATTATTACAATTCACTCGAAAGTCCCTATGTTTATGATTCTCTCTCATCGGATGCTTACGATTATACTGCCTAATCATCTTATTACTATTATGATTCACTCGAAAGTCCCCTATGTTTATGATTCTCTCTCATCAGATGCTTATACTGCATAACCATCTTATTACTATTATGATTCATTCATACAAAAAATCATTAAAACCCTATGCTTATTACTAGTATGATTCCCCCTATAGTTACGACTAATCATATTATTATTATGATTCTCTCTCATCAGATGCTTATAGTTATGCACCTTATTACTACTATGATTCACTCTTAGAAAAGTCAGAAAGACCTTATAGTTACTCACAGGCACCATCATATTATTATTATGATTCTCTCTCATCAGATGCTTATAGTTATGCACCTTATTACTACTATGATTCACTCTTAGAAAAGTCAGAAAGACCTTATAGTTACTCACAGGCACCATCATATTATTATTATGATTCTCTCTCATCAGATGCTTATAGTTATGCACCTTATTACTACTATGATTCACTCTTAGAAAAGTCAGAAAGACCTTATAGTTACTCACAGGCACCATCATATTATTATTATGATTCTCTCTCATCAGATGCTTATAGTTATGCACCTTATTACTACTATGATTCACTCTTAGAAAAGTCAGAAAGACCTTATAGTTACTCACAGGGCACCATCATATTATTATTATGATTCATTCTTACAAAAATCAGAAAGACCTTATAGTTATGCATAGGTACCCTATTACTATTATGATTCACTCTTATAAAAGTCAGAAAGACCTTATAGTTACTCACAGGCACCATCATATTACTATTATGATTCATTCTTACAAAAATCAGAAAAACCATATAGTTTATGCACAAGCACCTTATTACTACTATGATTCCTTACTAGAGAAATCAGATATTTTATGCCTATTCTTAGTCATATTATTACTATGATTCATTCTTACAAAAATCAGAAAGACCTTATAGTTATGCACAGGCACCCTATTATTACTACGATTCTTTATTAGAGAAATCAGAATCACCTGTTTTATATCTATAGTTACGATTATTCAGTACCACCATCATATTATTACTATGATGACCAACCAAATTACGATTATGCAGAAAAATTAAGTTACAGTTATTATGATTACTAGTTTGATTGAGAATACAACTTTTTTATTTATTTTTTTTACTCTTAATCTCTTTTTTACTCATTTAAATATAATGTAAAATCTTGTCTTTCAAGATGTAATTAAAATTTTATTGCAATTAAGTATTTTAATTGGAACTCATTGATATATAATATGCAGTCAAAAATATCCTAGACTTACTTTATATCCAAGACTTATTAAATGTTCAGAAATTTCCGAGACTTAATTATATCTATCAACTTTATTACGATATCGGTTTAAACTTATCATTTTTATAGATTTGTTACTGAAGAGAGATATGGTATTTAAAAATTATATATCAGTTTTTCACTGAAAAATAAAACCCCAATGCTATTGTAAAAAAACTAATAAAAAAACGATTACTAAAATATGATATATAAGCAGAACATTCGTTTTTTCTAAAAAATGTAAAAACTTCTCGCGATCATTCTAAGTTTGGTTGTTTCCATTCAAAGTTACAAAAGCGGAGTGTAGCAAATGTTACAAAAGAATCAATATAGCTATTATGACTCACTTGCTAGTTATGATTATTGTATAACCTTATGAGACTGATAAAGCTGTTTACGTCTACAACTACGATTATACCACAAGTCCATCATATTATTATTACAATTCACTCGAAAGTCCCTATGTTTATGATTCTCTCTCATCGGATGCTTACGATTATACTGCCTAATCATCTTATTACTATTATGATTCACTCGAAAGTCCCTATGTTTATGATTCTCTCTCATCAGATGCTTTATACTGCATAACCATCTTATTACTATTATGATTCATTCATACAAAAATCATTAAAACCCTATGCTTATTACTAGTATGATTCCCCCTATAGTTACGACTAATCATATTATTATTATGATTCTCTCTCATCAGATGCTTATAGTTATGCACCTTATTACTACTATGATTCACTCTTAGAAAAGTCAGAAAGACCTTATAGTTACTCACAGGCACCATCATATTATTATTATGATTCTCTCTCATCAGATGCTTATAGTTATGCACCTTATTACTACTATGATTCACTCTTAGAAAAGTCAGAAAGACCTTATAGTTACTCACAGGCACCATCATATTATTATTATGATTCTCTCTCATCAGATGCTTATAGTTATGCACCTTATTACTACTATGATTCACTCTTAGAAAAGTCAGAAAGACCCTTATAGTTACTCACAGGCACCATCATATTATTATTATGATTCATTCTTACAAAAAATCAGAAAGACCTTATAGTTATGCATAGGTACCCTATTACTATTATGATTCACTCTTATAAAAGTCAGAAAGACCTTATAGTTACTCACAGGCACCATCATATTACTATTATGATTCATTCTTACAAAAATCAGAAAAAACCATATAGTTTATGCACAAGCACCTTATTACTACTATGATTCCTTACTAGAGAAATCAGATATTTATGCCTATTCTTAGTCATATTATTACTATGATTCATTCTTACAAAAATCAGAAAGACCTTATAGTTATGCACAGGCACCCTATTATTACTACGATTCTTTATTAGAGAAATCAGAATCACCTGTTTATATCTATAGTTACGATTATTCAGTACCACCATCATATTATTACTATGATGACCAACCAAATTACGATTATGCAGAAAAAATTAAGTTACAGTTATTATGATTACTAGTTTGATTGAGAATACAACTTTTTTATTTATTTTTTTTTACTCTTAATCTCTTTTTTACTCATTTAAATATAATGTAAAATCTTGTCTTTCAAGATGTAATTAAAATTTATTGCAATTAAGTATTTTAATTGGAACTCATTGATATATAATATGCAGTCAAAAATATCCTAGACTTACTTTATATCCAAGACTTATTAAATGTTCAGAAATTTCCGAGACTTAATTATATCTATCAACTTTATTACGATATCGGTTTAAACTTATCATTTTTATAGATTTGTTTACTGAAGAGAGATATGGTATTTAAAAATTATATATCAGTTTTTTCACTGAAAAATAAAACCCCAATGCTATTGTAAAAAAAACTAATAAAAAAACGATTACTAAAATATGATATATAAGCAGAACATTCGTTTTTTCTAAAAAATGTAAAAAATTCTCGCGATCATTCTAAGTTTGGTTGTTTCCATTCAAAGTTACAAAAGCGGAGTGTAGCAAATGTTACAAAAGAATCAATATAGCTATTATGACTCACTTGCTAGTTATGATTATGTATAACCTTATGAGACTGATAAAGCTGTTTACGTCTACAACTACGATTATACCACAAGTCCATCATATTATTATTACAATTCACTCGAAAGTCCCTATGTTTATGATTCTCTCTCATCGGATGCTTACGATTATACTGCCTAATCATCTTATTACTATTATGATTCACTCGAAAGTCCCTATGTTTATGATTCTCTCTCATCAGATGCTTATACTGCATAACCATCTTATTACTATTATGATTCATTCATACAAAAATCATTAAAACCCTATGCTTATTACTAGTATGATTCCCCTATAGTTACGACTAATCATATTATTATTATGATTCTCTCTCATCAGATGCTTATAGTTATGCACTTATTACTACTATGATTCACTCTTAGAAAAGTCAGAAAGACCTTATAGTTACTCACAGGCACCATCATATTATTATTATGATTCTCTCTCATCAGATGCTTATAGTTATGCACCTTATTACTACTATGATTCACTCTTAGAAAAGTCAGAAAGACCTTATAGTTACTCACAGGCACCATCATATTATTATTATGATTCTCTCTCATCAGATGCTTATAGTTATGCACCTTATTACTACTATGATTCACTCTTAGAAAAGTCAGAAAGACCTTATAGTTACTCACAGGCACCATCATATTATTATTATGATTCATTCTTACAAAAATCAGAAAGACCTTATAGTTATGCATAGGTACCCTATTACTATTATGATTCACTCTTATAAAAGTCAGAAAGACCTTATAGTTACTCACAGGCACCATCATATTACTATTATGATTCATTCTTACAAAAATCAGAAAAACCATATAGTTATGCACAAGCACCTTATTACTACTATGATTCCTTACTAGAGAAATCAGATATTTATGCCCTATTCTTAGTCATATTATTACTATGATTCATTCTTACAAAAATCAGAAAGACCTTATAGTTATGCACAGGCACCCTATTATTACTACGATTCTTTATTAGAGAAATCAGAATCACCTGTTTATATCTATAGTTACGATTATTCAGTACCACCATCATATTATTACTATGATGACCAACCAAATTACGATTATGCAGAAAAATTAAGTTACAGTTATTATGATTACTAGTTTGATTGAGAATACAACTTTTTTATTTATTTTTTTTACTCTTAATCTCTTTTTTACTCATTTAAATATAATGTAAAATCTTGTCTTTCAAGATGTAATTAAAATTTATTGCAATTAAGTATTTTAATTGGAACTCATTGATATATAATATGCAGTCAAAAATATCCTAGACTTACTTTATATCCAAGACTTATTAAATGTTCAGAAATTTCCGAGACTTAATTATATCTATCAACTTTATTACGATATCGGTTAAACTTATCATTTTTATAGATTTGTTACTGAAGAGAGATATGGTATTTAAAAATTATATATCAGTTTTTCACTGAAAAATAAAACCCCAATGCTATTGTAAAAAAACTAATAAAAAAACGATTACTAAAATATGATATATAAGCAGAACATTCGTTTTTTCTAAAAAATGTAAAAACTTCTCGCGATCATTCTAAGTTTGGTTGTTTCCATTCAAAGTTACAAAAGCGGAGTGTAGCAAATGTTACAAAAGAATCAATATAGCTATTATGACTCACTTGCTAGTTATGATTATGTATAACCTTATGAGACTGATAAAGCTGTTTACGTCTACAACTACGATTATACCACAAGTCCATCATATTATTATTACAATTCACTCGAAAGTCCCTATGTTTATGATTCTCTCTCATCGGATGCTTACGATTATACTGCCTAATCATCTTATTACTATTATGATTCACTCGAAAGTCCCTATGTTTATGATTCTCTCTCATCAGATGCTTATACTGCATAACCATCTTATTACTATTATGATTCATTCATACAAAAATCATTAAAACCCTATGCTTATTACTAGTATGATTCCCCCTATAGTTACGACTAATCATATTATTATTATGATTCTCTCTCATCAGATGCTTATAGTTATGCACCTTATTACTACTATGATTCACTCTTAGAAAAGTCAGAAAGACCTTATAGTTACTCACAGGCACCATCATATTATTATTATGATTCTCTCTCATCAGATGCTTATAGTTATGCACCTTATTACTACTATGATTCACTCTTAGAAAAGTCAGAAAGACCTTATAGTTACTCACAGGCACCATCATATTATTATTATGATTCTCTCTCATCAGATGCTTATAGTTATGCACCTTATTACTACTATGATTCACTCTTAGAAAAGTCAGAAAGACCTTATAGTTACTCACAGGCACCATCATATTATTATTATGATTCATTCTTACAAAAATCAGAAAGACCTTATAGTTATGCATAGGTACCCTATTACTATTATGATTCACTCTTATAAAAGTCAGAAAGACCTTATAGTTACTCACAGGCACCATCATATTACTATTATGATTCATTCTTACAAAAATCAGAAAAACCATATAGTTATGCACAAGCACCTTATTACTACTATGATTCCTTACTAGAGAAATCAGATATTTATGCCTATTCTTAGTCATATTATTACTATGATTCATTCTTACAAAAATCAGAAAGACCTTATAGTTATGCACAGGCACCCTATTATTACTACGATTCTTTATTAGAGAAATCAGAATCACCTGTTTATATCTATAGTTACGATTATTCAGTACCACCATCATATTATTACTATGATGACCAACCAAATTACGATTATGCAGAAAAATTAAGTTACAGTTATTATGATTACTAGTTTGATTGAGAATACAACTTTTTTATTTATTTTTTTTACTCTTAATCTCTTTTTTACTCATTTAAATATAATGTAAAATCTTGTCTTTCAAGATGTAATTAAAATTTATTGCAATTAAGTATTTTAATTGGAACTCATTGATATATAATATGCAGTCAAAAATATCCTAGACTTACTTTATATCCAAGACTTATTAAATGTTCAGAAATTTCCGAGACTTAATTATATCTATCAACTTTATTACGATATCGGTTAAACTTATCATTTTTATAGATTTGTTACTGAAGAGAGATATGGTATTTAAAAATTATATATCAGTTTTTCACTGAAAAATAAAACCCCAATGCTATTGTAAAAAAACTAATAAAAAAAACGATTACTAAAATATGATATATAAGCAGAACATTCGTTTTTTCTAAAAAATGTAAAAACTTCTCGCGATCATTCTAAGTTTGGTTGTTTCCATTCAAAGTTACAAAAGCGGAGTGTAGCAAATGTTACAAAAGAATCAATATAGCTATTATGACTCACTTGCTAGTTATGATTATGTATAACCTTATGAGACTGATAAAGCTGTTTACGTCTACAACTACGATTATACCACAAGTCCATCATATTATTATTACAATTCACTCGAAAGTCCCTATGTTTATGATTCTCTCTCATCGGATGCTTACGATTATACTGCCTAATCATCTTATTACTATTATGATTCACTCGAAAGTCCCTATGTTTATGATTCTCTCTCATCAGATGCTTATACTGCATAACCATCTTATTACTATTATGATTCATTCATACAAAAATCATTAAAACCCTATGCTTATTACTAGTATGATTCCCCCTATAGTTACGACTAATCATATTATTATTATGATTCTCTCTCATCAGATGCTTATAGTTATGCACCTTATTACTACTATGATTCACTCTTAGAAAAGTCAGAAAGACCTTATAGTTACTCACAGGCACCATCATATTATTATTATGATTCTCTCTCATCAGATGCTTATAGTTATGCACCTTATTACTACTATGATTCACTCTTAGAAAAGTCAGAAAGACCTTATAGTTACTCACAGGCACCATCATATTATTATTATGATTCTCTCTCATCAGATGCTTATAGTTATGCACCTTATTACTACTATGATTCACTCTTAGAAAAGTCAGAAAGACCTTATAGTTACTCACAGGCACCATCATATTATTATTATGATTCATTCTTACAAAAATCAGAAAGACCTTATAGTTATGCATAGGTACCCTATTACTATTATGATTCACTCTTATAAAAGTCAGAAAGACCTTATAGTTACTCACAGGCACCATCATATTACTATTATGATTCATTCTTACAAAAATCAGAAAAACCATATAGTTATGCACAAGCACCTTATTACTACTATGATTCCTTACTAGAGAAATCAGATATTTATGCCTATTCTTAGTCATATTATTACTATGATTCATTCTTACAAAATCAGAAAGACCTTATAGTTATGCACAGGCACCCTATTATTACTACGATTCTTTATTAGAGAAATCAGAATCACCTGTTTATATCTATAGTTACGATTATTCAGTACCACCATCATATTATTACTATGATGACCAACCAAATTACGATTATGCAGAAAAATTAAGTTACAGTTATTATGATTACTAGTTTGATTGAGAATACAACTTTTTTATTTATTTTTTTTACTCTTAATCTCTTTTTTACTCATTTAAATATAATGTAAAATCTTGTCTTTCAAGATGTAATTAAAATTTATTGCAATTAAGTATTTTAATTGGAACTCATTGATATATAATATGCAGTCAAAAATATCCTAGACTTACTTTATATCCAAGACTTATTAAATGTTCAGAAATTTCCGAGACTTAATTATATCTATCAACTTTATTACGATATCGGTTAAACTTATCATTTTTATAGATTTGTTACTGAAGAGAGATATGGTATTTAAAAATTATATATCAGTTTTTCACTGAAAAATAAAACCCCAATGCTATTGTAAAAAAACTAATAAAAAAACGATTACTAAAATATGATATATAAGCAGAACATTCGTTTTTTCTAAAAAATGTAAAAACTTCTCGCGATCATTCTAAGTTTGGTTGTTTCCATTCAAAGTTACAAAAGCGGAGTGTAGCAAATGTTACAAAAGAATCAATATAGCTATTATGACTCACTTGCTAGTTATGATTATGTATAACCTTATGAGACTGATAAAGCTGTTTACGTCTACAACTACGATTATACCACAAGTCCATCATATTATTATTACAATTCACTCGAAAGTCCCTATGTTTATGATTCTCTCTCATCGGATGCTTACGATTATACTGCCTAATCATCTTATTACTATTATGATTCACTCGAAAGTCCCTATGTTTATGATTCTCTCTCATCAGATGCTTATACTGCATAACCATCTTATTACTATTATGATTCATTCATACAAAAATCATTAAAACCCTATGCTTATTACTAGTATGATTCCCCCTATAGTTACGACTAATCATATTATTATTATGATTCTCTCTCATCAGATGCTTATAGTTATGCACCTTATTACTACTATGATTCACTCTTAGAAAAGTCAGAAAGACCTTATAGTTACTCACAGGCACCATCATATTATTATTATGATTCTCTCTCATCAGATGCTTATAGTTATGCACCTTATTACTACTATGATTCACTCTTAGAAAAGTCAGAAAGACCTTATAGTTACTCACAGGCACCATCATATTATTATTATGATTCTCTCTCATCAGATGCTTATAGTTATGCACCTTATTACTACTATGATTCACTCTTAGAAAAGTCAGAAAGACCTTATAGTTACTCACAGGCACCATCATATTATTATTATGATTCATTCTTACAAAAATCAGAAAGACCTTATAGTTATGCATAGGTACCCTATTACTATTATGATTCACTCTTATAAAAGTCAGAAAGACCTTATAGTTACTCACAGGCACCATCATATTACTATTATGATTCATTCTTACAAAAATCAGAAAAACCATATAGTTATGCACAAGCACCTTATTACTACTATGATTCCTTACTAGAGAAATCAGATATTTATGCCTATTCTTAGTCATATTATTACTATGATTCATTCTTACAAAAATCAGAAAGACCTTATAGTTATGCACAGGCACCCTATTATTACTACGATTCTTTATTAGAGAAATCAGAATCACCTGTTTATATCTATAGTTACGATTATTCAGTACCACCATCATATTATTACTATGATGACCAACCAAATTACGATTATGCAGAAAAATTAAGTTACAGTTATTATGATTACTAGTTTGATTGAGAATACAACTTTTTTATTTATTTTTTTTACTCTTAATCTCTTTTTTACTCATTTAAATATAATGTAAAATCTTGTCTTTCAAGATGTAATTAAAATTTATTGCAATTAAGTATTTTAATTGGAACTCATTGATATATAATATGCAGTCAAAAATATCCTAGACTTACTTTATATCCAAGACTTATTAAATGTTCAGAAATTTCCGAGACTTAATTATATCTATCAACTTTATTACGATATCGGTTAAACTTATCATTTTTATAGATTTGTTACTGAAGAGAGATATGGTATTTAAAAATTATATATCAGTTTTTCACTGAAAAATAAAACCCCAATGCTATTGTAAAAAAACTAATAAAAAAACGATTACTAAAATATGATATATAAGCAGAACATTCGTTTTTTCTAAAAAATGTAAAAACTTCTCGCGATCATTCTAAGTTTGGTTGTTTCCATTCAAAGTTACAAAAGCGGAGTGTAGCAAATGTTACAAAAGAATCAATATAGCTATTATGACTCACTTGCTAGTTATGATTATGTATAACCTTATGAGACTGATAAAGCTGTTTACGTCTACAACTACGATTATACCACAAGTCCATCATATTATTATTACAATTCACTCGAAAGTCCCTATGTTTATGATTCTCTCTCATCGGATGCTTACGATTATACTGCCTAATCATCTTATTACTATTATGATTCACTCGAAAGTCCCTATGTTTATGATTCTCTCTCATCAGATGCTTATACTGCATAACCATCTTATTACTATTATGATTCATTCATACAAAAATCATTAAAACCCTATGCTTATTACTAGTATGATTCCCCCTATAGTTACGACTAATCATATTATTATTATGATTCTCTCTCATCAGATGCTTATAGTTATGCACCTTATTACTACTATGATTCACTCTTAGAAAAGTCAGAAAGACCTTATAGTTACTCACAGGCACCATCATATTATTATTATGATTCTCTCTCATCAGATGCTTATAGTTATGCACCTTATTACTACTATGATTCACTCTTAGAAAAGTCAGAAAGACCTTATAGTTACTCACAGGCACCATCATATTATTATTATGATTCTCTCTCATCAGATGCTTATAGTTATGCACCTTATTACTACTATGATTCACTCTTAGAAAAGTCAGAAAGACCTTATAGTTACTCACAGGCACCATCATATTATTATTATGATTCATTCTTACAAAAATCAGAAAGACCTTATAGTTATGCATAGGTACCCTATTACTATTATGATTCACTCTTATAAAAGTCAGAAAGACCTTATAGTTACTCACAGGCACCATCATATTACTATTATGATTCATTCTTACAAAAATCAGAAAAACCATATAGTTATGCACAAGCACCTTATTACTACTATGATTCCTTACTAGAGAAATCAGATATTTATGCCTATTCTTAGTCATATTATTACTATGATTCATTCTTACAAAAATCAGAAAGACCTTATAGTTATGCACAGGCACCCTATTATTACTACGATTCTTTATTAGAGAAATCAGAATCACCTGTTTATATCTATAGTTACGATTATTCAGTACCACCATCATATTATTACTATGATGACCAACCAAATTACGATTATGCAGAAAAATTAAGTTACAGTTATTATGATTACTAGTTTGATTGAGAATACAACTTTTTTATTTATTTTTTTTACTCTTAATCTCTTTTTTACTCATTTAAATATAATGTAAAATCTTGTCTTTCAAGATGTAATTAAAATTTATTGCAATTAAGTATTTTAATTGGAACTCATTGATATATAATATGCAGTCAAAAATATCCTAGACTTACTTTATATCCAAGACTTATTAAATGTTCAGAAATTTCCGAGACTTAATTATATCTATCAACTTTATTACGATATCGGTTAAACTTATCATTTTTATAGATTTGTTACTGAAGAGAGATATGGTATTTAAAAATTATATATCAGTTTTTCACTGAAAAATAAAACCCCAATGCTATTGTAAAAAAACTAATAAAAAAACGATTACTAAAATATGATATATAAGCAGAACATTCGTTTTTTCTAAAAAATGTAAAAACTTCTCGCGATCATTCTAAGTTTGGTTGTTTCCATTCAAAGTTACAAAAGCGGAGTGTAGCAAATGTTACAAAAGAATCAATATAGCTATTATGACTCACTTGCTAGTTAATGATTATGTATAACCTTATGAGACTGATAAAGCTGTTTACGTCTACAACTACGATTATACCACAAGTCCATCATATTATTATTACAATTCACTCGAAAGTCCCTATGTTTATGATTCTCTCTCATCGGATGCTTACGATTATACTGCCTAATCATCTTATTACTATTATGATTCACTCGAAAGTCCCTATGTTTATGATTCTCTCTCATCAGATGCTTATACTGCATAACCATCTTATTACTATTATGATTCATTCATACAAAAATCATTAAAACCCTATGCTTATTACTAGTATGATTCCCCCTATAGTTACGACTAATCATATTATTATTATGATTCTCTCTCATCAGATGCTTATAGTTATGCACCTTATTACTACTATGATTCACTCTTAGAAAAGTCAGAAAGACCTTATAGTTACTCACAGGCACCATCATATTATTATTATGATTCTCTCTCATCAGATGCTTATAGTTATGCACCTTATTACTACTATGATTCACTCTTAGAAAAGTCAGAAAGACCTTATAGTTACTCACAGGCACCATCATATTATTATTATGATTCTCTCTCATCAGATGCTTATAGTTATGCACCTTATTACTACTATGATTCACTCTTAGAAAAGTCAGAAAGACCTTATAGTTACTCACAGGCACCATCATATTATTATTATGATTCATTCTTACAAAAATCAGAAAGACCTTATAGTTATGCATAGGTACCCTATTACTATTATGATTCACTCTTATAAAAGTCAGAAAGACCTTATAGTTACTCACAGGCACCATCATATTACTATTATGATTCATTCTTACAAAAATCAGAAAAACCATATAGTTATGCACAAGCACCTTATTACTACTATGATTCCTTACTAGAGAAATCAGATATTTATGCCTATTCTTAGTCATATTATTACTATGATTCATTCTTACAAAAATCAGAAAGACCTTATAGTTATGCACAGGCACCCTATTATTACTACGATTCTTTATTAGAGAAATCAGAATCACCTGTTTATATCTATAGTTACGATTATTCAGTACCACCATCATATTATTACTATGATGACCAACCAAATTACGATTATGCAGAAAAATTAAGTTACAGTTATTATGATTACTAGTTTGATTGAGAATACAACTTTTTTATTTATTTTTTTTACTCTTAATCTCTTTTTTACTCATTTAAATATAATGTAAAATCTTGTCTTTCAAGATGTAATTAAAATTTATTGCAATTAAGTATTTTAATTGGAACTCATTGATATATAATATGCAGTCAAAAATATCCTAGACTTACTTTATATCCAAGACTTATTAAATGTTCAGAAATTTCCGAGACTTAATTATATCTATCAACTTTATTACGATATCGGTTAAACTTATCATTTTTATAGATTTGTTACTGAAGAGAGATATGGTATTTAAAAATTATATATCAGTTTTTCACTGAAAAATAAAACCCCAATGCTATTGTAAAAAAACTAATAAAAAAAACGATTACTAAAATATGATATATAAGCAGAACATTCGTTTTTTCTAAAAAATGTAAAAACTTCTCGCGATCATTCTAAGTTTGGTTGTTTCCATTCAAAGTTACAAAAGCGGAGTGTAGCAAATGTTACAAAAGAATCAATATAGCTATTATGACTCACTTGCTAGTTATGATTATGTATAACCTTATGAGACTGATAAAGCTGTTTACGTCTACAACTACGATTATACCACAAGTCCATCATATTATTATTACAATTCACTCGAAAGTCCCTATGTTTATGATTCTCTCTCATCGGATGCTTACGATTATACTGCCTAATCATCTTATTACTATTATGATTCACTCGAAAGTCCCTATGTTTATGATTCTCTCTCATCAGATGCTTATACTGCATAACCATCTTATTACTATTATGATTCATTCATACAAAAATCATTAAAACCCTATGCTTATTACTAGTATGATTCCCCCTATAGTTACGACTAATCATATTATTATTATGATTCTCTCTCATCAGATGCTTATAGTTATGCACCTTATTACTACTATGATTCACTCTTAGAAAAGTCAGAAAGACCTTATAGTTACTCACAGGCACCATCATATTATTATTATGATTCTCTCTCATCAGATGCTTATAGTTATGCACCTTATTACTACTATGATTCACTCTTAGAAAGTCAGAAAGACCTTATAGTTACTCACAGGCACCATCATATTATTATTATGATTCTCTCTCATCAGATGCTTATAGTTATGCACCTTATTACTACTATGATTCACTCTTAGAAAAGTCAGAAAGACCTTATAGTTACTCACAGGCACCATCATATTATTATTATGATTCATTCTTACAAAAATCAGAAAGACCTTATAGTTATGCATAGGTACCCTATTACTATTATGATTCACTCTTATAAAAGTCAGAAAGACCTTATAGTTACTCACAGGCACCATCATATTACTATTATGATTCATTCTTACAAAAATCAGAAAAACCATATAGTTATGCACAAGCACCTTATTACTACTATGATTCCTTACTAGAGAAATCAGATATTTATGCCTATTCTTAGTCATATTATTACTATGATTCATTCTTACAAAAATCAGAAAGACCTTATAGTTATGCACAGGCACCCTATTATTACTACGATTCTTTATTAGAGAAATCAGAATCACCTGTTTATATCTATAGTTACGATTATTCAGTACCACCATCATATTATTACTATGATGACCAACCAAATTACGATTATGCAGAAAAATTAAGTTACAGTTATTATGATTACTAGTTTGATTGAGAATACAACTTTTTTATTTATTTTTTTTACTCTTAATCTCTTTTTTACTCATTTAAATATAATGTAAAATCTTGTCTTTCAAGATGTAATTAAAATTTATTGCAATTAAGTATTTTAATTGGAACTCATTGATATATAATATGCAGTCAAAAATATCCTAGACTTACTTTATATCCAAGACTTATTAAATGTTCAGAAATTTCCGAGACTTAATTATATCTATCAACTTTATTACGATATCGGTTAAACTTATCATTTTTATAGATTTGTTACTGAAGAGAGATATGGTATTTAAAAATTATATATCAGTTTTTCACTGAAAAATAAAACCCCAATGCTATTGTAAAAAAACTAATAAAAAAACGATTACTAAAATATGATATATAAGCAGAACATTCGTTTTTTCTAAAAAATGTAAAAACTTCTCGCGATCATTCTAAGTTTGGTTGTTTCCATTCAAAGTTACAAAAGCGGAGTGTAGCAAATGTTACAAAAGAATCAATATAGCTATTATGACTCACTTGCTAGTTATGATTATGTATAACCTTATGAGACTGATAAAGCTGTTTACGTCTACAACTACGATTATACCACAAGTCCATCATATTATTATTACAATTCACTCGAAAGTCCCTATGTTTATGATTCTCTCTCATCGGATGCTTACGATTATACTGCCTAATCATCTTATTACTATTATGATTCACTCGAAAGTCCCTATGTTTATGATTCTCTCTCATCAGATGCTTATACTGCATAACCATCTTATTACTATTATGATTCATTCATACAAAAATCATTAAAACCCTATGCTTATTACTAGTATGATTCCCCCTATAGTTACGACTAATCATATTATTATTATGATTCTCTCTCATCAGATGCTTATAGTTATGCACCTTATTACTACTATGATTCACTCTTAGAAAAGTCAGAAAGACCTTATAGTTACTCACAGGCACCATCATATTATTATTATGATTCTCTCTCATCAGATGCTTATAGTTATGCACCTTATTACTACTATGATTCACTCTTAGAAAAGTCAGAAAGACCTTATAGTTACTCACAGGCACCATCATATTATTATTATGATTCTCTCTCATCAGATGCTTATAGTTATGCACCTTATTACTACTATGATTCACTCTTAGAAAAGTCAGAAAGACCTTATAGTTACTCACAGGCACCATCATATTATTATTATGATTCATTCTTACAAAAATCAGAAAGACCTTATAGTTATGCATAGGTACCCTATTACTATTATGATTCACTCTTATAAAAGTCAGAAAGACCTTATAGTTACTCACAGGCACCATCATATTACTATTATGATTCATTCTTACAAAAATCAGAAAAACCATATAGTTATGCACAAGCACCTTATTACTACTATGATTCCTTACTAGAGAAATCAGATATTTATGCCTATTCTTAGTCATATTATTACTATGATTCATTCTTACAAAAATCAGAAAGACCTTATAGTTATGCACAGGCACCCTATTATTACTACGATTCTTTATTAGAGAAATCAGAATCACCTGTTTATATCTATAGTTACGATTATTCAGTACCACCATCATATTATTACTATGATGACCAACCAAATTACGATTATGCAGAAAAATTAAGTTACAGTTATTATGATTACTAGTTTGATTGAGAATACAACTTTTTTATTTATTTTTTTTACTCTTAATCTCTTTTTTACTCATTTAAATATAATGTAAAATCTTGTCTTTCAAGATGTAATTAAAATTTATTGCAATTAAGTATTTTAATTGGAACTCATTGATATATAATATGCAGTCAAAAATATCCTAGACTTACTTTATATCCAAGACTTATTAAATGTTCAGAAATTTCCGAGACTTAATTATATCTATCAACTTTATTACGATATCGGTTAAACTTATCATTTTTATAGATTTGTTACTGAAGAGAGATATGGTATTTAAAAATTATATATCAGTTTTTCACTGAAAAATAAAACCCCAATGCTATTGTAAAAAAACTAATAAAAAAACGATTACTAAAATATGATATATAAGCAGAACATTCGTTTTTTCTAAAAAATGTAAAAACTTCTCGCGATCATTCTAAGTTTGGTTGTTTCCATTCAAAGTTACAAAAGCGGAGTGTAGCAAATGTTACAAAAGAATCAATATAGCTATTATGACTCACTTGCTAGTTATGATTATGTATAACCTTATGAGACTGATAAAGCTGTTTACGTCTACAACTACGATTATACCACAAGTCCATCATATTATTATTACAATTCACTCGAAAGTCCCTATGTTTATGATTCTCTCTCATCGGATGCTTACGATTATACTGCCTAATCATCTTATTACTATTATGATTCACTCGAAAGTCCCTATGTTTATGATTCTCTCTCATCAGATGCTTATACTGCATAACCATCTTATTACTATTATGATTCATTCATACAAAAATCATTAAAACCCTATGCTTATTACTAGTATGATTCCCCCTATAGTTACGACTAATCATATTATTATTATGATTCTCTCTCATCAGATGCTTATAGTTATGCACCTTATTACTACTATGATTCACTCTTAGAAAAGTCAGAAAGACCTTATAGTTACTCACAGGCACCATCATATTATTATTATGATTCTCTCTCATCAGATGCTTATAGTTATGCACCTTATTACTACTATGATTCACTCTTAGAAAAGTCAGAAAGACCTTATAGTTACTCACAGGCACCATCATATTATTATTATGATTCTCTCTCATCAGATGCTTATAGTTATGCACCTTATTACTACTATGATTCACTCTTAGAAAAGTCAGAAAGACCTTATAGTTACTCACAGGCACCATCATATTATTATTATGATTCATTCTTACAAAAATCAGAAAGACCTTATAGTTATGCATAGGTACCCTATTACTATTATGATTCACTCTTATAAAAGTCAGAAAGACCTTATAGTTACTCACAGGCACCATCATATTACTATTATGATTCATTCTTACAAAAATCAGAAAAACCATATAGTTATGCACAAGCACCTTATTACTACTATGATTCCTTACTAGAGAAATCAGATATTTATGCCTATTCTTAGTCATATTATTACTATGATTCATTCTTACAAAAATCAGAAGACCTTATAGTTATGCACAGGCACCCTATTATTACTACGATTCTTTATTAGAGAAATCAGAATCACCTGTTTATATCTATAGTTTACGATTATTCAGTACCACCATCATATTATTACTATGATGACCAACCAAATTACGATTATGCAGAAAAATTAAGTTACAGTTATTATGATTACTAGTTTGATTGAGAATACAACTTTTTTATTATTTTTTTTACTCTTAATCTCTTTTTTACTCATTTAAATATAATGTAAAATCTTGTCTTTCAAGATGTAATTAAAATTTATTGCAATTAAGTATTTTAATTGGAACTCATTGATATATAATATGCAGTCAAAAATATCCTAGACTTACTTTATATCCAAGACTTATTAAATGTTCAGAAATTTCCGAGACTTAATTATATCTATCAACTTTATTACGATATCGGTTAAACTTATCATTTTTATAGATTTGTTACTGAAGAGAGATATGGTATTTAAAAATTATATATCAGTTTTTCACTGAAAAATAAAACCCCAATGCTATTGTAAAAAAACTAATAAAAAAACGATTACTAAAATATGATATATAAGCAGAACATTCGTTTTTTCTAAAAAATGTAAAAACTTCTCGCGATCATTCTAAGTTTGGTTGTTTCCATTCAAAGTTACAAAAGCGGAGTGTAGCAAATGTTACAAAAGAATCAATATAGCTATTATGACTCACTTGCTAGTTATGATTATGTATAACCTTATGAGACTGATAAAGCTGTTTACGTCTACAACTACGATTATACCACAAG
This sequence comes from Loxodes magnus, assembly GCA_946699065.1. Taxonomy (NCBI): domain Eukaryota; phylum Ciliophora; class Karyorelictea; order Loxodida; family Loxodidae; genus Loxodes; species Loxodes magnus. The sequence goes on from CAMPDV010003801.1 coordinate 21,913, forward strand.
TCCATCATATTATTATTACAATTCACTCGAAAGTCCCTATGTTTATGATTCTCTCTCATCGGATGCTTACGATTATACTGCCTAATCATCTTATTACTATTATGATTCACTCGAAAGTCCCTATGTTTATGATTCTCTCTCATCAGATGCTTATACTGCATAACCATCTTATTACTATTATGATTCATTCATACAAAAATCATTAAAACCCTATGCTTATTACTAGTATGATTCCCCCTATAGTTACGACTAATCATATTATTATTATGATTCTCTCTCATCAGATGCTTATAGTTATGCACCTTATTACTACTATGATTCACTCTTAGAAAAGTCAGAAAGACCTTATAGTTACTCACAGGCACCATCATATTATTATTATGATTCTCTCTCATCAGATGCTTATAGTTATGCACCTTATTACTACTATGATTCACTCTTAGAAAAGTCAGAAAGACCTTATAGTTACTCACAGGCACCATCATATTATTATTATGATTCTCTCTCATCAGATGCTTATAGTTATGCACCTTATTACTACTATGATTCACTCTTAGAAAAGTCAGAAAGACCTTATAGTTACTCACAGGCACCATCATATTATTATTATGATTCATTCTTACAAAAATCAGAAAGACCTTATAGTTATGCATAGGTACCCTATTACTATTATGATTCACTCTTATAAAAGTCAGAAAGACCTTATAGTTACTCACAGGCACCATCATATTACTATTATGATTCATTCTTACAAAAATCAGAAAAACCATATAGTTATGCACAAGCACCTTATTACTACTATGATTCCTTACTAGAGAAATCAGATATTTATGCCTATTCTTAGTCATATTATTACTATGATTCATTCTTACAAAAATCAGAAAGACCTTATAGTTATGCACAGGCACCCTATTATTACTACGATTCTTTATTAGAGAAATCAGAATCACCTGTTTATATCTATAGTTACGATTATTCAGTACCACCATCATATTATTACTATGATGACCAACCAAATTACGATTATGCAGAAAAATTAAGTTACAGTTATTATGATTACTAGTTTTGATTGAGAATACAACTTTTTTATTTATTTTTTTTACTCTTAATCTCTTTTTTACTCATTTAAATATAATGTAAAATCTTGTCTTTCAAGATGTAATTAAAATTTATTGCAATTAAGTATTTTAATTGGAACTCATTGATATATAATATGCAGTCAAAAATATCCTAGACTTACTTTATATCCAAGACTTATTAAATGTTCAGAATTTCCGAGACTTAATTATATCTATCAACTTTATTACGATATCGGTTAAACTTATCATTTTTATAGATTTGTTACTGAAGAGAGATATGGTATTTAAAAATTATATATCAGTTTTTCACTGAAAAATAAAACCCCAATGCTATTGTAAAAAAACTAATAAAAAAACGATTACTAAAATATGATATATAAGCAGAACATTCGTTTTTTCTAAAAAATGTAAAAACTTCTCGCGATCATTCTAAGTTTGGTTGTTTCCATTCAAAGTTACAAAAGCGGAGTGTAGCAAATGTTACAAAAGAATCAATATAGCTATTATGACTCACTTGCTAGTTATGATTATGTATAACCTTATGAGACTGATAAAGCTGTTTACGTCTACAACTACGATTATACCACAAGTCCATCATATTATTATTACAATTCACTCGAAAGTCCCTATGTTTATGATTCTCTCTCATCGGATGCTTACGATTATACTGCCTAATCATCTTATTACTATTATGATTCACTCGAAAGTCCCTATGTTTATGATTCTCTCTCATCAGATGCTTATACTGCATAACCATCTTATTACTATTATGATTCATTCATACAAAAATCATTAAAACCCTATGCTTATTACTAGTATGATTCCCCCTATAGTTACGACTAATCATATTATTATTATGATTCTCTCTCATCAGATGCTTATAGTTATGCACCTTATTACTACTATGATTCACTCTTAGAAAAGTCAGAAAGACCTTATAGTTACTCACAGGCACCATCATATTATTATTATGATTCTCTCTCATCAGATGCTTATAGTTATGCACCTTATTACTACTATGATTCACTCTTAGAAAAGTCAGAAAGACCTTATAGTTACTCACAGGCACCATCATATTATTATTATGATTCTCTCTCATCAGATGCTTATAGTTATGCACCTTATTACTACTATGATTCACTCTTAGAAAAGTCAGAAAGACCTTATAGTTACTCACAGGCACCATCATATTATTATTATGATTCATTCTTACAAAAATCAGAAAGACCTTATAGTTATGCATAGGTACCCTATTACTATTATGATTCACTCTTATAAAAGTCAGAAAGACCTTATAGTTACTCACAGGCACCATCATATTACTATTATGATTCATTCTTACAAAAATCAGAAAAACCATATAGTTATGCACAAGCACCTTATTACTACTATGATTCCTTACTAGAGAAATCAGATATTTATGCCTATTCTTAGTCATATTATTACTATGATTCATTCTTACAAAAATCAGAAAGACCTTATAGTTATGCACAGGCACCCTATTATTACTACGATTCTTTATTAGAGAAATCAGAATCACCTGTTTATATCTATAGTTACGATTATTCAGTACCACCATCATATTATTACTATGATGACCAACCAAATTACGATTATGCAGAAAAATTAAGTTACAGTTATTATGATTACTAGTTTGATTGAGAATACAACTTTTTTATTTATTTTTTTTACTCTTAATCTCTTTTTTACTCATTTAAATATAATGTAAAATCTTGTCTTTCAAGATGTAATTAAAATTTATTGCAATTAAGTATTTTAATTGGAACTCATTGATATATAATATGCAGTCAAAAATATCCTAGACTTACTTTATATCCAAGACTTATTAAATGTTCAGAAATTTCCGAGACTTAATTATATCTATCAACTTTATTACGATATCGGTTAAACTTATCATTTTTATAGATTTGTTACTGAAGAGAGATATGGTATTTAAAAATTATATATCAGTTTTTCACTGAAAAATAAAACCCCAATGCTATTGTAAAAAAACTAATAAAAAAACGATTACTAAAATATGATATATAAGCAGAACATTCGTTTTTTCTAAAAAATGTAAAAACTTCTCGCGATCATTCTAAGTTTGGTTGTTTCCATTCAAAGTTACAAAAGCGGAGTGTAGCAAATGTTACAAAAGAATCAATATAGCTATTATGACTCACTTGCTAGTTATGATTATGTATAACCTTATGAGACTGATAAAGCTGTTTACGTCTACAACTACGATTATACCACAAGTCCATCATATTATTATTACAATTCACTCGAAAGTCCCTATGTTTATGATTCTCTCTCATCGGATGCTTACGATTATACTGCCTAATCATCTTATTACTATTATGATTCACTCGAAAGTCCCTATGTTTATGATTCTCTCTCATCAGATGCTTATACTGCATAACCATCTTATTACTATTATGATTCATTCATACAAAAATCATTAAAACCCTATGCTTATTACTAGTATGATTCCCCTATAGTTACGACTAATCATATTATTATTATGATTCTCTCTCATCAGATGCTTATAGTTATGCACCTTATTACTACTATGATTCACTCTTAGAAAAGTCAGAAAGACCTTATAGTTACTCACAGGCACCATCATATTATTATTATGATTCTCTCTCATCAGATGCTTATAGTTATGCACCTTATTACTACTATGATTCACTCTTAGAAAAGTCAGAAAGACCTTATAGTTACTCACAGGCACCATCATATTATTATTATGATTCTCTCTCATCAGATGCTTATAGTTATGCACCTTATTACTACTATGATTCACTCTTAGAAAAGTCAGAAAGACCTTATAGTTACTCACAGGCACCATCATATTATTATTATGATTCATTCTTACAAAAATCAGAAAGACCTTATAGTTATGCATAGGTACCCTATTACTATTATGATTCACTCTTATAAAAGTCAGAAAGACCTTATAGTTACTCACAGGCACCATCATATTACTATTATGATTCATTCTTACAAAAATCAGAAAAACCATATAGTTATGCACAAGCACCTTATTACTACTATGATTCCTTACTAGAGAAATCAGATATTTATGCCTATTCTTAGTCATATTATTACTATGATTCATTCTTACAAAAATCAGAAAGACCTTATAGTTATGCACAGGCACCCTATTATTACTACGATTCTTTATTAGAGAAATCAGAATCACCTGTTTATATCTATAGTTACGATTATTCAGTACCACCATCATATTATTACTATGATGACCAACCAAATTACGATTATGCAGAAAAATTAAGTTACAGTTATTATGATTACTAGTTTGATTGAGAATACAACTTTTTTATTTATTTTTTTTACTCTTAATCTCTTTTTTACTCATTTAAATATAATGTAAAATCTTGTCTTTCAAGATGTAATTAAAATTTATTGCAATTAAGTATTTTAATTGGAACTCATTGATATAATAATGCAGTCAAAAATATCCTAGACTTACTTTATATCCAAGACTTATTAAATGTTCAGAAATTTCCGAGACTTAATTATATCTATCAACTTTATTACGATATCGGTTAAACTTATCATTTTTATAGATTTGTTACTGAAGAGAGATATGGTATT
>CAMPDV010003802.1:0-37801 GCA_946699065.1 Loxodes magnus
AATACTGAAATCCGTCTTCAATTTTTACTTCATTTCTTCACTTTTCTAAATACTTAATACTTCTCAAAGAATACTACTTAAAACAGAAATTCTATCTTCTTTATTACTTTACTTCTTCACTTTTCTAAATACTTAATACTTCTCAAAGCATACTACTTAAAACTGAAATTATATCTTCTTTTCTTACTTTACTTCTTCACTTTTCTAAATACTTAATACTTCTCAAAGCATACTAATTAAAACTGAAATTCTATCTTCTTTTCTTACTCTACTTCTTCACTAACATAAATACTTAATACTTCTCAAATAATACACTTTAAAACTGAAATTCTATCTTCTTTTCTTACTTCATTTCTTCACTTTTCTAAATACTTAATAATTCTCAAAGCATACTCCTTAAAAATGAAATCCATCTTCTTTTCTTACTTTACTTCTTCACTTTTCTAAATACTTAATACTTCTCAAAGAATACTACTTAAAACTGAAATTCCATCTTCTTTATTACTTTACTTCTTCACTTTTCTAAATACTTAATACTTCTCAAAGCATACTACTTAAAACTGAAATCCGTTTTCAATTTTTACTTCATTTCTTCACTTTTCTAAATACTTAATACTTCTCAAAGCATACTAATTAAAACTGAAATTCTATCTTCTTTTCTTACTCTACTTCTTCACTTTTCTAAATACTTAATACTTCTCAAAGCATACTACTTAAAACTGAAATTATATCTTCTTTTCTTACTTTACTTCTTCACTTTTCTAAATACTTAATACTTCTCAAAGCATACTACTTAAAACTGAAATCCGTCTTCAATTATTACTTTACTTCTTCACTTTTCTAAATACTTAATACTTCTCAAAGCATACTACTTAAAAATGAAATCCATCTTCTTTTCTTACTTTACTTCTTCACTTTTCTAAATACTTAATACTTCTCAAAGAATACTACTTAAAACTGAAATTCTATCTTCTTTTCTTACTTTACTTCTTCACTTTTCTAAATACTTAATACTTCTCAAAGCATACTACTTAATACTGAAATCCGTCTTCAATTTTTACTAAATTTCTTCACTTTTCTAAATACTTAATACTTCTCAAAGCATACTAATTAAAACTGAAATTCTATCTTCTTTTCATACTCTACTTCTTCACTTTTCTAAATACTTAATACTTCTCAAAGAATACTACTTAAAACTGAAATCCATCTTCTTTTCTTACTTTACTTCTTCACTTTTCTAAATACTTAATACTTCTCAAAGCATACTACTTAAAACTGAAATTCCATCTTCTTTATTACTTTACTTCTTCACTTTTCTAAATACTTAATACTTCTCAAAGAATACTCCTTAAAACTGAAATTCTATCTTCTTTTCTTACTTTACTTCTTCACTTTTCTAAATACTTAATACTTCTCAAAGCATACTACTTAAAACTGAAATCCGTCTTCAATTTTTACTTCATTTCTTCACTTTTCTAAATACTTAATACTTCTCAAAGCATACTCCTTAAAAAAGAAATTCTATCTTCTTTTCTTACTCTACTTCTTCACTTTTCTAAATACTTAATACTTCTCAAAGCATACTCATTAAAACTGAAATCCATCTTCTTTTCTTACTCTACTTCTTCACTTTTCTAAATACTTAATACTTCTCAAAGCATACTACTTAAAACTGAAATTCCATCTTCTTTATTACTTTACTTCTTCACTTTTCTAAATACTTAATACTTCTCAAAGCATACTACTTAATACTGAAATCCATCTTCTTTTCTTACTTTACTTCTTCACTTTTCTAAATACTTAATACTTCTCAAAGAATACTACTTAAAACTGAAATTCCATCTTCTTTTCTTACTTTACTTCTTCACTTTTCTAAATACTTAATACTTCTCAAAGCATACTCCTTAAAACTGAAATTCTATCTTTCTTTATTACTTTACTTCTTCACTTTTCTAAATACTTAATACTTCTCAAAGCATACTACTTAATACTGAAATTCCATCTTCTTTATTACTTTACTTCTTCACTTTTCTAAATACTTAATACTTCTCAAAGCATACTACTTAAAACTGAAATTATATCTTCTTTTCTTACTCTACTTCTTCACTTTTCTAAATACTTAATACTTCTCAAAGCATACTACTTAAAACTGAAATTCCATCTTCTTTATTACTTTACTTCTTCACTTTTCTAAATACTTAATACTTCTCAAAGCATACTACTTAATATTGAAATCCGTCTTCATTTCTTACTTCATTTCTTCACTTTTCTAAATACTTAATACTTCTCAAAGCATACTAATTAAAACTGAAATTCTATCTTCTTTTCTTACTCTACTTCTTCACTTTTCTAAATACTTAATACTTCTCAAAGCATACTACTTAATATTGAAATTCTATCGTCTTTTCTTACTCTACTTCTTCACTTTTCTAAATACTTAATACTTCTCAAAGCTTACTACTTAAAACTGAAATTCTATCGTCTTTTCTTACTCTACTTCTTCACTTTTCTAAATACTTAATACTTCTCAAAGCTTACTACTTAATACTGAAATCCGTCTTCAATTATTACTTTACTTCTTCACTTTTCTAAATACTTAATACTTCTCAAAGCATACTACTTAAAAATGAAATCCATCTTCTTTTCTTACTTTACTTCTTCACTTTTCTAAATACTTAATACTTCTCAAAGAATACTACTTAAAACTGAAATTCTATCTTCTTTTCTTACTTTACTTCTTCACTTTTCTAAATACTTAATACTTCTCAAAGCATACTACTTAATACTGAAATCCGTCTTCAATTTTTACTTCATTTCTTCACTTTTCTAAATACTTAATACTTCTCAAAGCATACTACTTAAAACTGAAATTCTATCTTCTTTATTACTCTACTTCTTCACTTTTCTAAATACTTAATACTTCTCAAAGAATACTACTTAAAACTGAAATCCATCTTCTTTTCTTACTTTACTTCTTCACTTTTCTAAATACTTAATACTTCTCAAAGAATACTACTTAAAACTGAAATTCCATCTTCTTTTCTTACTTTACTTCTTCTCTTTTCTAAATACTTAATACTTCTCAAAGAATACTCCTTAAAACTGAAATTCTATCTTCTTTTCTTACTTTACTTCTTCACTTTTCTAAATATTTAATACTTCTCAAAGCATACTACTTAAATCTGATTCTTCTTCTTTTCATACTCTACTTCTTCACTTTTCTAAATACTTAATACTTCTCAAAGCATACTACTTAAAACAGAAATTCCATCTTCTTTTCTTACTTTACTTCTTCACTTTTCTAAATACTTAATACTTCTCAAAGCATACTACTTAAAACTGAAATTATATCTTCTTTTCTTACTCTACTTCTTCACTTTTCTAAATACTTAATACTTCTCAAAGCATACTACTTAAAACTGAAATTCCATCTTCTTTTCTTACTCTACTTCTTCACTTTTCTAAATACTTAATACTTCTCAAAGCATACTACTTAATATTGAAATCCGTCTTCTTTTCATACTCTACTTCTTCACTTTTCTAAATACTTAATACTTCTCAAAGCATACTACTTAAAACTGAAATTCCATCTTCTTTTCTTACTCTACTTCTTCACTTTTCTAAATACTTAATACTTCTCAAAGCATACTACTTAAAAATGAAATCCATCTTCTTTTCTTACTTTACTTCTTCACTTTTCTAAATACTTAATACTTCTCAAAGCATACTACTTAAAACTGAAATTATATCTTCTTTTCTTACTTTACTTCTTCACTTTTCTAAATACTTAATACTTCTCAAAGCATACTACTTAAAACAGAAATTCCATCTTCTTTTCTTACTTTACTTCTTCACTTTTCTAAATACTTAATACTTCTCAAAGCATACTACTTAAAACTGAAATTCTATCTTCTTTATTACTTTACTTCTTCACTTTTCTAAATACTTAATACTTCTCAAAGCATACTAATTAAAACTGAAATTCTATCTTCTTTTCTTACTCTACTTCTTCACTTTTCTAAATACTTAATACTTCTCAAAGCATACTACTTAAAAAAGAAATTCTATCTTCTTTTCCTACTCTACTTCTTCACTTTTCTAAATACTTAATACTTCTCAAAGCATACTAATTAAAACTGAAATTATATCTTCTTTTCTTACTTTACTTCTTCACTTTTCTAAATACTTAATACTTCTCAAAGCATACTACTTAAAACAGAAATTCCATCTTCTTTTCTTACTTTACTTCTTCACTTTTCTAAATACTTAATACTTCTCAAAGAATACTACTTAAAACTGAAATTCCATCTTCTTTATTACTTTACTTCTTCACTTTTCTAAATACTTAATACTTCTCAAAGCATACTACTTAAAACTGAAATCCGTTTTCAATTTTTACTTCATTTCTTCACTTTTCTAAATACTTAATACTTCTCAAAGCATACTAATTAAAACTGAAATTCTATCTTCTTTTCTTACTCTACTTCTTCACTTTTCTAAATACTTAATACTTCTCAAAGCATACTACTTAATATTGAAATTCTATCGTCTTTTCTTACTCTACTTCTTCACTTTTCTAAATACTTAATACTTCTCAAAGCTTACTACTTAATACTGAAATCCGTCTTCAATTTTTACTTTACTTCTTCACTTTTCTAAATACTTAATACTTCTCAAAGCATACTACTTAAAAATGAAATCCATCTTCTTTTCTTACTTTACTTCTTCACTTTTCTAAATACTTAATACTTCTCAAAGCATACTACTTAAAACTGAAATTCTATCTTCTTTTCTTACTTTACTTCTTCACTTTTCTAAATACTTAATACTTCTCAAAGCATACTACTTAATACTGAAATCCGTCTTCAATTTTTACTAAATTTCTTCACTTTTCTAAATACTTAATACTTCTCAAAGCATACTAATTAAAACTGAAATTCTATCTTCTTTTCATACTCTACTTCTTCACTTTTCTAAATACTTAATACTTCTCAAAGAATACTACTTAAAACTGAAATCCATCTTCTTTTCTTACTTTACTTCTTCACTTTTCTAAATACTTAATACTTCTCAAAGCATACTACTTAAAACTGAAATTCCATCTTCTTTATTACTTTACTTCTTCACTTTTCTAAATACTTAATACTTCTCAAAGAATACTCCTTAAAACTGAAATTCTATCTTCTTTTCTTACTTTACTTCTTCACTTTTCTAAATACTTAATACTTCTCAAAGCATACTACTTAAAACTGAAATCCGTCTTCAATTTTTACTTCATTTCTTCACTTTTCTAAATACTTAATACTTCTCAAAGCATACTCCTTAAAAAAGAAATTCTATCTTCTTTTCTTACTCTACTTCTTCACTTTTCTAAATACTTAATACTTCTCAAAGCATACTCATTAAAACTGAAATCCATCTTCTTTTCTTACTCTACTTCTTCACTTTTCTAAATACTTAATACTTCTCAAAGCATACTACTTAAAACTGAAATTCCATCTTCTTTATTACTTTACTTCTTCACTTTTCTAAATACTTAATACTTCTCAAAGCATACTACTTAATACTGAAATCCATCTTCTTTTCTTACTTTACTTCTTCACTTTTCTAAATACTTAATACTTCTCAAAGAATACTACTTAAAACTGAAATTCCATCTTCTTTTCTTACTTTACTTCTTCACTTTTCTAAATACTTAATACTTCTCAAAGCATACTCCTTAAAACTGAAATTCTATCTTTCTTTATTACTTTACTTCTTCACTTTTCTAAATACTTAATACTTCTCAAAGCATACTACTTAAAAAAGAAATTCCATCTTCTTTATTACTTTACTTCTTCACTTTTCTAAATACTTAATACTTCTCAAAGCATACTACTTAAAACTGAAATTATATCTTCTTTTCTTACTCTACTTCTTCACTTTTCTAAATACTTAATACTTCTCAAAGCATACTACTTAAAACTGAAATCCATCTTCTTTATTACTTTACTTCTTCACTTTTCTAAATACTTAATACTTCTCAAAGCATACTACTTAATATTGAAATCCGTCTTCATTTCTTACTTCATTTCTTCACTTTTCTAAATACTTAATACTTCTCAAAGCATAATACTTAAAACTGAAATTCTATCTTCTTTTCTTACTCTACTTCTTCACTTTTCTAAATACTTAATACTTCTCAAAGCATACTACTTAAAACAGAAATTCCATCTTTTTTATTACTTTACTTCTTCACTTTTCTAAATACTTAATACTTCTCAAAGCATACTACTTAAAACTGAAATTCTATCGTCTTTTCTTACTCTACTTCTTCACTTTTCTAAATACTTAATACTTCTCAAAGCTTACTACTTAATACTGAAATCCGTCTTCAATTATTACTTTACTTCTTCACTTTTCTAAATACTTAATACTTCTCAAAGCATACTACTTAAAAATGAAATCCATCTTCTTTTCTTACTTTACTTCTTCACTTTTCTAAATACTTAATACTTCTCAAAGAATACTACTTAAAACTGAAATTCTATCTTCTTTTCTTACTTTACTTCTTCACTTTTCTAAATACTTAATACTTCTCAAAGCATACTACTTAAAACAGAAATTCCATCTTCTTTTCTTACTTTACTTCTTCACTTTTCTAAATACTTAATACTTCTCAAAGCATACTACTTAAAACTGAAATTATATCTTCTTTTCTTACTTTACTTCTTCACTTTTCTAAATACTTAATACTTCTCAAAGCATACTACTTAAAACTGAAATTCCATCTTCTTTTCTTACTTTACTTCTTCACTTTTCTAAATACTTAATACTTCTCAAAGAATACTACTTAAAACTGAAATTCCATCTTCTTTTCTTACTTTACTTCTTCTCTTTTCTAAATACTTAATACTTCTCAAAGAATACTCCTTAAAACTGAAATTCTATCTTCTTTTCTTACTTTACTTCTTCACTTTTCTAAATATTTAATACTTCTCAAAGCATACTACTTAAATCTGATTCTTCTTCTTTTCATACTTTACTTCTTCACTTTTCTAAATACTTAATACTTCTCAAAGCATACTACTTAAAACAGAAATTCCATCTTCTTTTCTTACTTTACTTCTTCACTTTTCTAAATACTTAATACTTCTCAAAGCATACTACTTAAAACTGAAATTATATCTTCTTTTCTTACTCTACTTCTTCACTTTTCTAAATACTTAATACTTCTCAAAGCATACTACTTAAAACTGAAATTCCATCTTCTTTTCTTACTCTACTTCTTCACTTTTCTAAATACTTAATACTTCTCAAAGCATACTACTTAATATTGAAATCCGTCTTCTTTTCATACTCTACTTCTTCACTTTTCTAAATACTTAATACTTCTCAAAGCATACTACTTAAAACTGAAATTCCATCTTCTTTTCTTACTCTACTTCTTCACTTTTCTAAATACTTAATACTTCTCAAAGCATACTACTTAAAAATGAAATCCATCTTCTTTTCTTACTTTACTTCTTCACTTTTCTAAATACTTAATACTTCTCAAAGCATACTACTTAAAACTGAAATTATATCTTCTTTTCTTACTTTACTTCTTCACTTTTCTAAATACTTAATACTTCTCAAAGCATACTACTTAAAACAGAAATTCCATCTTCTTTTCTTACTTTACTTCTTCACTTTTCTAAATACTTAATACTTCTCAAAGCATACTACTTAAAACTGAAATTCTATCTTCTTTATTACTTTACTTCTTCACTTTTCTAAATACTTAATACTTCTCAAAGCATACTACTTAAAACTGAAATTCCATCTTCTTTTCTTACTCTACTTCTTCACTTTTCTAAATACTTAATACTTCTCAAAGCATACTACTTAATATTGAAATCCGTCTTCTTTTCTTACTTTACTTCTTCACTTTTCTAAATACTTAATACTTCTCAAAGAATACTACTTAAAACTGAAATTCTATCTTCTTTTCTTACTTTACTTCTTCACTTTTCTAAATACTTAATACTTCTCAAAGCATACTACTTAAAACAGAAATTCCATCTTCTTTTCTTACTTTACTTCTTCACTTTTCTAAATACTTAATACTTCTCAAAGAATACTACTTAAAACTGAAATTCTATCTTCTTTTCTTACTTTACTTCTTCACTTTTCTAAATACTTAATACTTCTCAAAGCATACTACTTAAAACAGAAATTCCATCTTCTTTTCTTACTTTACTTCTTCACTTTTCTAAATACTTAATACTTCTCAAAGCATACTACTTAAAACTGAAATTCTATCTTCTTTATTACTTTACTTCTTCACTTTTCTAAATATTTAATACTTCTCAAAGCATACTACTTAAAACTGAAATTATATCTTCTTTTCTTACTTTACTTCTTCACTTTTCTAAATACTTAATACTTCTCAAAGCATACTACTTAAAACTGAAATTCTATCTTCTTTATTACTTTACTTCTTCACTTTTCTAAATACTTAATACTTCTCAAAGCATACTACTTAAAACTGAAATTCCATCTTCTTTTCTTACTCTACTTCTTCACTTTTCTAAATACTTAATACTTCTCAAAGCATACTACTTAATATTGAAATCCGTCTTCTTTTCTTACTCTACTTCTTCACTTTTCTAAATACTTAATACTTCTCAAAGAATACTACTTAAAACTGAAATTCTATCTTCTTTTCTTACTTTACTTCTTCACTTTTCTAAATACTTAATACTTCTCAAAGAATACTACTTAAAACTGAAATTCTATCTTCTTTATTACTTTACTTCTTCACTTTTCTAAATACTTAATACTTCTCAAAGCATACTACTTAAAACAGAAATTCCATCTTCTTTTCTTACTTTACTTCTTCACTTTTCTAAATACTTAATACTTCTCAAAGCATACTACTTAAAACAGAAATTCCATCTTCTTTTCTTACTTTACTTCTTCACTTTTCTAAATACTTAATACTTCTCAAAGCATACTACTTAAAACTGAAATTCTATCTTCTTTTCTTACTTTACTTCTTCACTTTTCTAAATACTTAATACTTCTCAAAGCATACTACTTAAAACTGAAATTATATCTTCTTTTCTTACTTTACTTCTTCACTTTTCTAAATACTTAATACTTCTCAAAGCATACTACTTAAAACAGAAATTCCATCTTCTTTTCTTACTTTACTTCTTCACTTTTCTAAATACTTAATACTTCTCAAAGCATACTACTTAAAACTGAAATTCTATCTTCTTTATTACTTTACTTCTTCACTTTTCTAAATACTTAATACTTCTCAAAGCATACTACTTAAAACTGAAATTCCATCTTCTTTTCTTACTCTACTTCTTCACTTTTCTAAATACTTAATACTTCTCAAAGCATACTACTTAATATTGAAATCCGTCTTCTTTTCTTACTTTACTTCTTCACTTTTCTAAATACTTAATACTTCTCAAAGAATACTACTTAAAACTGAAATTCTATCTTCTTTATTACTTTACTTCTTCACTTTTCTAAATACTTAATACTTCTCAAAGCATACTACTTAAAACAGAAATTCCATCTTCTTTTCTTACTTTACTTCTTCACTTTTCTAAATACTTAATACTTCTCAAAGAATACTACTTAAAACTGAAATTCTATCTTCTTTTCTTACTTTACTTCTTCACTTTTCTAAATACTTAATACTTCTCAAAGCATACTACTTAAAACAGAAATTCCATCTTCTTTTCTTACTTTACTTCTTCACTTTTCTAAATACTTAATACTTCTCAAAGCATACTACTTAAAACTGAAATTCTATCTTCTTTATTACTTTACTTCTTCACTTTTCTAAATACTTAATACTTCTCAAAGCATACTACTTAATACTGAAATTCTATCTTCATTTCTTACTTTACTTCTTCACTTTTCTAAATACTTAATACTTCTCAAAGAATACTACTTAAAACTGAAATTCCATCTTCTTTATTACTTTACTTCTTCACTTTTCTAAATACTTAATACTTCTCAAAGCATACTACTTAATACTGAAATCCGTCTTCAATTTTTACTTCATTTCTTCACTTTTCTAAATACTTAATACTTCTCAAAGCATACTAATTAAAACTGAAATTATATCTTCTTTTCTTACTCTACTTCTTCACTTTTCTAAATACTTAATACTTCTCAAAGCATACTACTTAAAACTGAAATTCTATCGTCTTTTCCTACTCTACTTCTTCACTTTTCTAAATACTTAATACTTCTCAAAGAATACTACTTAAAACAGAAATCCGTCTTCATTTCTTACTTTACTTCTTCACTTTTCTAAATACTTAATACTTCTCAAAGCATACTACTTAAAAATGAAATCCATCTTCTTTTCTTACTTTACTTCTTCACTTTTCTAAATACTTAATACTTCTCAAAGAATACTACTTAAAACTGAAATTCCATCTTCTTTTCTTACTTTACTTCTTCACTTTTCTAAATACTTAATACTTCTCAAAGCATACTACTTAAAACTGAAATTCTATCTTCTTTATTACTTTACTTCTTCACTTTTCTAAATACTTAATACTTCTCAAAGCATACTACTTAAACTGAAATTCTATCTTCTTTATTACTTTACTTCTTCACTTTTCTAAATACTTAATACTTCTCAAAGCATACTACTTAAAACTGAAATTATATCTTCTTTTCTTACTCTACTTCTTCACTTTTCTAAATACTTAATACTTCTCAAAGCATACTACTTAAAACTGAAATCCATCTTCTTTATTACTTTACTTCTTCACTTTTCTAAATACTTAATACTTCTCAAAGCATACTACTTAATATTGAAATCCGTCTTCATTTCTTACTTCATTTCTTCACTTTTCTAAATACTTAATACTTCTCAAAGCATAATACTTAAAACTGAAATTCTATCTTCTTTTCTTACTCTACTTCTTCACTTTTCTAAATACTTAATACTTCTCAAAGCATACTACTTAAAACTGAAATTATATCTTCTTTTCTTACTTTACTTCTTCACTTTTCTAAATACTTAATACTTCTCAAAGCATACTACTTAAAACTGAAATTCTATCTTCTTTTCTTACTCTACTTCTTCACTTTTCTAAATACTTAATACTTCTCAAAGCATACTACTTAATACTGAAATCCGTCTTCATTTCTTACTTTACTTCTTCACTTTTCTAAATACTTAATACTTCTCAAAGCATACTACTTAATATTGAAATCCGTCTTCTTTTCTTACTCTACTTCTTCACTTTTCTAAATACTTAATACTTCTCAAAGAATACTACTTAAAACTGAAATTCTATCTTCTTTTCTTACTTTACTTCTTCACTTTTCTAAATACTTAATACTTCTCAAAGCATACTACTTAAAACAGAAATTCCATCTTCTTTTCTTACTTTACTTCTTCACTTTTCTAAATACTTAATACTTCTCAAAGCATACTACTTAAAACAGAAATTCCATCTTCTTTTCTTACTTTACTTCTTCACTTTTCTAAATACTTAATACTTCTCAAAGCATACTACTTAAAACTGAAATTCCATCTTCTTTTCTTACTTTACTTCTTCACTTTTCTAAATACTTAATACTTCTCAAAGCATACTACTTAAAACTGAAATTCCATCTTCTTTATTACTTTACTTCTTCACTTTTCTAAATACTTAATACTTCTCAAAGCATACTACTTAAAACTGAAATTCCATCTTCTTTTCTTACTTTACTTCTTCACTTTTCTAAATACTTAATACTTCTCAAAGCATACTACTTAATATTGAAATCCGTCTTCTTTTCTTACTTTACTTCTTCACTTTTCTAAATACTTAATACTTCTCAAAGCATACTACTTAAAACTGAAATTCTATCTTCTTTATTACTTTACTTCTTCACTTTTCTAAATATTTAATACTTCTCAAAGCATACTACTTAAAACTGAAATTATATCTTCTTTTCTTACTTTACTTCTTCACTTTTCTAAATACTTAATACTTCTCAAAGCATACTACTTAAAACTGAAATTCTATCTTCTTTATTACTTTACTTCTTCACTTTTCTAAATACTTAATACTTCTCAAAGCATACTACTTAAAACTGAAATTCCATCTTCTTTTCTTACTCTACTTCTTCACTTTTCTAAATACTTAATACTTCTCAAAGCATACTACTTAATATTGAAATCCGTCTTCTTTTCTTACTTTACTTCTTCACTTTTCTAAATACTTAATACTTCTCAAAGAATACTCCTTAAAACTGAAATTCTATCTTCTTTTCTTACTTTGCTTCTTCACTTTTCTAAATACTTAATACTTCTCAAAGCATACTACTTAAAACAGAAATTCCATCTTCTTTTCTTACTTTACTTCTTCACTTTTCTAAATACTTAATACTTCTCAAAGCATACTACTTAAAACTGAAATTCTATCTTCTTTATTACTTTACTTCTTCACTTTTCTAAATACTTAATACTTCTCAAAGCATACTACTTAAAACTGAAATTCTATCTTCTTTTTTACTTTACTTCTTCACTTTTATAAATACTTAATACTTCTCAAAGCATACTCCTTAAAAAAGAAATTCTATCTTCTTTTCTTACTCTACTTCTTCACTTTTCTAAATACTTAATACTTCTCAAAGCATACTACTTAAAACTGAAATTCTATCTTCTTTATTACTTTACTTCTTCACTTTTCTAAATACTTAATACTTCTCAAAGCATACTACTTAAAACTGAAATTCCATCTTCTTTTCTTACTTTACTTCTTCACTTTTCTAAATACTTAATACTTCTCAAAGCATACTACTTAAAAATGAAATTATATCTTCTTTTCTTACTTTACTTCTTCACTTTTCTAAATACTTAATACTTCTCAAAGAATACTACTTAAAACTGAAATTATATCTTCTTTTCTTACTCTACTTCTTCACTTTTCTAAATACTTAATACTTCTCAAAGCATACTACTTAAAACTGAAATCCATCTTCTTTATTACTTTACTTCTTCACTTTTCTAAATACTTAATACTTCTCAAAGCATACTACTTAAAACTGAAATTCTATCTTCTTTTCTTACTTTACTTCTTCACTTTTCTAAATACTTAATACTTCTCAAAGCATACTACTTAAAAATGAAATTATATCTTCTTTTCTTACTCTACTTCTTCACTTTTCTAAATACTTAATACTTCTCAAAGAATACTACTTAAAACTGAAATTATATCCTCTTTTCTTACTTCATTTCTTCACTTTTCTAAATACTTAATACTTCTCAAAGCATACTACTTAAAACTGAAATTCTATCTTCTTTTCATACTCTACTTCTTCACTTTTCTAAATACTTAATACTTCTCAAAGCATACTACTTAAAAATGAAATTATATCTTCTTTTCTTACTCTACTTCTTCACTTTTCTAAATACTTAATACTTCTCAAAGCATACTACTTAAAACTGAAATTCTATCTTCTTTATTACTTTACTTCTTCACTTTTCTAAATACTTAATACTTCTCAAAGCATACTACTTAAAACTGAAATTCTATCTTCTTTATTACTTTACTTCTTCACTTTTCTAAATACTTAATACTTCTCAAAGCATACTCCTTAAAAAAGAAATTCTATCTTCTTTTCTTACTCTACTTCTTCACTTTTCTAAATACTTAATACTTCTCAAAGAATACTACTTAAAACTGAAATTATATCTTCTTTTCTTACTTCATTTCTTCACTTTTCTAAATACTTAATACTTCTCAAAGCATACTACTTAAAACTGAAATCCATCTTCTTTATTACTTTACTTCTTCACTTTTCTAAATACTTAATACTTCTCAAAGAATACTACTTAAAACTGAAATTCTATCTTCTTTTCATACTCTACTTCTTCACTTTTCTAAATACTTAATACTTCTCAAAGCATACTACTTAAAACTGAAATCCATCTTCTTTATTACTTTACTTCTTCACTTTTCTAAATACTTAATACTTCTCAAAGCATACTACTTAAAACTGAAATTCTATCTTCTTTTCTTACTTTACTTCTTCACTTTTCTAAATACTTAATACTTCTCAAAGCATACTACTTAAAACAGAAATCCATCTTCTTTTCTTACTTTACTTCTTCACTTTTCTAAATACTTAATACTTCTCAAAGAATACTACTTAAAACTGAAATTCTATCTTCTTTTCTTACTTTACTTCTTCACTTTTCTAAATACTTAATACTTCTCAAAGCATACTACTTAAAACTGAAATCCATCTTCTTTATTACTTTACTTCTTCACTTTTCTAAATACTTAATACTTCTCAAAGCATACTACTTAAAACTGAAATTCTATCTTCTTTTCATACTCTACTTCTTCACTTTTCTAAATACTTAATACTTCTCAAAGCATACTACTTAAAACTGAAATTCTATCTTCTTTTATTACTTTACTTCTTCACTTTTCTAAATACTTAATACTTCTCAAAGAATACTACTTAAAACTGAAATTCCATCTTCTTTTCTTACTTTACTTCTTCACTTTTCTAAATACTTAATACTTCTCAAAGCATACTACTTAAAAATGAAATCCATCTTCTTTTCTTACTTTACTTCTTCACTTTTCTAAATACTTAATACTTCTCAAAGCATACTACTTAAAACTGAAATTCTATCTTCTTTATTACTTTACTTTTCACTTTTCTAAATACTTAATACTTCTCAAAGCATACTACTTAAAACTGAAATTACATCTTCTTTTCTTACTTTACTTCTTCACTTTTCTAAATACTTAATACTTCTCAAAGCATACTACTTAAAACTGAAATCCATCTTCTTTATTACTTTACTTCTTCACTTTTCTAAATACTTAATACTTCTCAAATCATACTACTTAAAACTGAAATTCTATCTTTCTTTATTACTTTACTTCTTCACTTTTCTAAATACTTAATACTTCTCAAAGCATACTACTTAAAACTGAAATTCTATCTTTCTTTTTTACTTTACTTCTTCACTTTTCTAAATACTTAATACTTCTCAAAGAATACTACTTAAAACTGAAATTCTATCTTCTTTTCTTACTTTACTTCTTCACTTTTCTAAATACTTAATACTTCTCAAAGCATACTACTTAAAACAGAAATTCCATCTTCTTTTCTTACTTTACTTCTTCACTTTTCTAAATACTTAATACTTCTCAAAGCATACTACTTAAAACTGAAATTCTATCTTCTTTATTACTTTACTTCTTCACTTTTCTAAATATTTAATACTTCTCAAAGCATACTACTTAAATCTGAAATTCCATCTTCTTTTCATACTTTACTTCTTCACTTTTCTAAATACTTAATACTTCACAAAGAATACTACTTAAAACTGAAATTCTATCTTCTTTTCTTACTTTACTTCTTCACTTTTCTAAATACTTAATACTTCTCAAAGAATACTACTTAAAACTGAAATTCTATCTTCTTTATTACTTTACTTCTTCACTTTTCTAAATACTTAATACTTCTCAAAGCATACTACTTAAAACTGAAATTCCATCTTCTTTTCTTACTGCATTTCTTCACTTTTCTAAATACTTAATACTTCTCAAAGCATACTACTTAAAACTGAAATTCTATCTTTCTTTATTACTTTACTTCTTCACTTTTCTAAATACTTAATACTTCTCAAAGCATACTACTTAATACTGAAATTCCATCTTCTTTATTACTTTACTTCTTCACTTTTCTAAATACTTAATACTTCTCAAAGCATACTACTTAAAACTGAAATTATATCTTCTTTTCTTACTCTACTTCTTCACTTTTCTAAATACTTAATACTTCTCAAAGCATACTACTTAAAACTGAAATCCATCTTCTTTATTACTTTACTTCTTCACTTTTCTAAATACTTAATACTTCTCAAAGCATACTACTTAATATTGAAATCCGTCTTCATTTCTTACTTCATTTCTTCACTTTTCTAAATACTTAATACTTCTCAAAGCATAATACTTAAAACTGAAATTCTATCTTCTTTTCTTACTCTACTTCTTCACTTTTCTAAATACTTAATACTTCTCAAAGCATACTACTTAAAACTGAAATTATATCTTCTTTTCTTACTTTACTTCTTCACTTTTCTAAATACTTAATACTTCTCAAAGAATACTACTTAAAACTGAAATTCTATCTTCTTTTCTTACTTTACTTCTTCACTTTTCTAAATACTTAATACTTCTCAAAGCATACTACTTAAAACTGAAATTCTATCTTCTTTATTACTTTACTTCTTCACTTTTCTAAATATTTAATACTTCTCAAAGCATACTACTTAAAACTGAAATTATATCTTCTTTTCTTACTTTACTTCTTCACTTTTCTAAATACTTAATACTTCTCAAAGAATACTACTTAAAACAGAAATTCCATCTTCTTTTCTTACTTTACTTCTTCACTTTTCTAAATACTTAATACTTCTCAAAGCATACTACTTAATATTGAAATCCGTCTTCTTTTCTTACTTTACTTCTTCACTTTTCTAAATACTTAATACTTCTCAAAGCATACTAATTAAAACTGAAATTCTATCTTCTTTTCTTACTCTACTTCTTCACTTTTCTAAATACTTAATACTTCTCAAAGCATACTACTTAAAACTGAAATCCATCTTCTTTATTACTTTACTTCTTCACTTTTCTAAATACTTAATACTTCTCAAAGCATACTACTTAATACTGAAATCCGTCTTCATTTCTTACTTCATTTCTTCACTTTTCTAAATACTTAATACTTCTCAAAGCATACTACTTAAAACAGAAATTCCATCTTCTTTTCTTACTTTACTTCTTCACTTTTCTAAATACTTAATACTTCTCAAAGCATACTACTTAATATTGAAATCCGTCTTCTTTTCTTACTTTACTTCTTCACTTTTCTAAATACTTAATACTTCTCAAAGAATACTACTTAAAACTGAAATTCTATCTTCTTTCTTACTTTACTTCTTCACTTTTCTAAATACTTAATACTTCTCAAAGCATACTACTTAAAACAGAAATTCCATCTTCTTTTCTTACTTTACTTCTTCACTTTTCTAAATACTTAATACTTCTCAAAGCATACTACTTAAAACTGAATTTCTATCTTCTTTATTACTTTACTTCTTCACTTTTCTAAATACTTAATACTTCTCAAAGCATACTACTTAAAAATGAAATCCATCTTCTTTTCTTACTTTACTTCTTCACTTTTCTAAATACTTAATACTTCTCAAAGCATACTACTTAAAACTGAAATTCTATCTTCTTTATTACTTTACTTCTTCACTTTTCTAAATACTTAATACTTCTCAAAGCATACTACTTAATACTGAAATCCGTCTTCATTTCTTACTTTACTTCTTCACTTTTATAAATACTTAATACTTCTCAAAGCATACTACTTAAAAAAGAAATTCTATCTTCTTTTCTTACTCTACTTCTTCACTTTTCTAAATACTTAATACTTCTCAAAGAATACTACTTAAAACTGAAATTCTATCTTCTTTATTACTTTACTTCTTCACTTTTCTAAATACTTAATACTTCTCAAAGCTACTACTTAATACTGAAATCCGTCTTCATTTCTTACTTTACTTCTTCACTTTTCTAAATACTTAATACTTCTCAAAGCATACTACTTAAAAATGAAATCCATCTTCTTTTCTTACTTTACTTCTTCACTTTTCTAAATACTTAATACTTCTCAAAGCATACTACTTAAAACAGAAATTCCATCTTCTTTTCTTACTTTACTTCTTCACTTTTCTAAATACTTAATACTTCTCAAAGCATACTACTTAAAACTGAAATTATATCTTCTTTTCTTACTTTACTTCTTCACTTTTCTAAATACTTAATACTTCTCAAAGCATACTACTTAAAACTGAAATTCTATCTTCTTTATTACTTTACTTCTTCACTTTTCTAAATACTTAATACTTCTCAAAGCATACTACTTAAAACAGAAATTCCATCTTCTTTTCTTACTTTACTTCTTCACTTTTCTAAATACTTAATACTTCTCAAAGCATACTACTTAAAACTGAAATTCCATCTTCTTTATTACTTTACTTCTTCACTTTTCTAAATACTTAATACTTCTCAAAGCATACTACTTAAAACTGAAATTCTATCTTCTTTATTACTTTACTTCTTCACTTTTCTAAATACTTAATACTTCTCAAAGCATACTACTTAAAACTGAAATTCTATCTTCTTTATTACTTTACTTCTTCACTTTTCTAAATACTTAATACTTCTCAAAGCATACTCCTTAAAAAAGAAATTCTATCTTCTTTTCTTACTCTACTTCTTCACTTTTCTAAATACTTAATACTTCTCAAAGAATACTACTTAAAACTGAAATTCTATCTTCTTTATTACTTTACTTCTTCACTTTTCTAAATACTTAATACTTCTCAAAGCATACTACTTAATACTGAAATCCGTCTTCATTTCTTACTTTACTTCTTCACTTTTCTAAATACTTAATACTTCTCAAAGCATACTACTTAAAACTGAAATTCTATCTTCTTTATTACTCTACTTCTTCACTTTTCTAAATACTTAATACTTCTCAAAGCATACTACTTAAAACTGAAATTATATCTTCTTTTCTTACTTTACTTCTTCACTTTTCTAAATACTTAATACTTCTCAAAGCATACTACTTAAAACTGAAATTCTATCTTCTTTATTACTTTACTTCTTCACTTTTCTAAATACTTAATACTTCTCAAAGCATACTACTTAAAACAGAAATTCCATCTTCTTTATTACTTTACTTCTTCACTTTTCTAAATACTTAATACTTCTCAAAGCATACTCCTTAAAAAAGAAATTCCATCTTCTTTATTACTTTACTTCTTCACTTTTCTAAATACTTAATACTTCTCAAAGCATACTACTTAATACTGAAATCCGTCTTCATTTCTTACTTTACTTCTTCACTTTTCTAAATACTTAATACTTCTCAAAGCATACTACTTAAAACTGAAATTCTATCTTCTTTATTACTTTACTTCTTCACTTTTCTAAATACTTAATACTTCTCAAAGCATACTACTTAAAACTGAAATTCTATCTTCTTTATTACTTTACTTCTTCACTTTTCTAAATACTTAATACTTCTCAAAGCATACTCCTTAAAAAAGAAATTCTATCTTCTTTTCTTACTCTACTTCTTCACTTTTCTAAATACTTAATACTTCTCAAAGAATACTACTTAAAACTGAAATTCTATCTTCTTTATTACTTTACTTCTTCACTTTTCTAAATACTTAATACTTCTCAAAGCATACTACTTAATACTGAAATCCGTCTTCATTTCTTACTTTACTTCTTCACTTTTCTAAATACTTAATACTTCTCAAAGCATACTACTTAAAACTGAAATTCTATCTTCTTTATTACTCTACTTCTTCACTTTTCTAAATACTTAATACTTCTCAAAGCATACTACTTAAAACTGAAATTATATCTTCTTTTCTTACTTTACTTCTTCACTTTTCTAAATACTTAATACTTCTCAAAGCATACTACTTAAAACTGAAATTCTATCTTCTTTATTACTTTACTTCTTCACTTTTCTAAATACTTAATACTTCTCAAAGCATACTACTTAAAACAGAAATTCCATCTTTTTTATTACTTTACTTCTTCACTTTTCTAAATACTTAATACTTCTCAAAGCATACTCCTTAAAAAAGAAATTCCATCTTCTTTATTACTTTACTTCTTCACTTTTCTAAATACTTAATACTTCTCAAAGCATACTACTTAATACTGAAATCCGTCTTCATTTCTTACTTTACTTCTTCACTTTTCTAAATACTTAATACTTCTCAAAGAATACTACTTAAAACTGAAATTATATCTTCTTTATTACTTTACTTCTTCACTTTTCTAAATACTTAATACTTCTCAAAGCATACTCCTTAAAACTGAAATTCTATCTTCTTTTTTACTTTACTTCTTCACTTTTCTAAATACTTAATACTTCTCAAAGCATACTACTTAATACTGAAATCCGTCTTCATTTCTTACTTTACTTCTTCACTTTTATAAATACTTAATACTTCTCAAAGCATACTCCTTAAAAAAGAAATTCTATCTTCTTTTCTTACTCTACTTCTTCACTTTTCTAAATACTTAATACTTCTCAAAGAATACTACTTA
Organism: Loxodes magnus; assembly: GCA_946699065.1. Lineage (NCBI taxonomy): Eukaryota > Ciliophora > Karyorelictea > Loxodida > Loxodidae > Loxodes > Loxodes magnus. The sequence continues at coordinate 20,181 of CAMPDV010003802.1, forward strand.
AAACTGAAATTCTATCTTCATTTCTTACTTTACTTCTTCACTTTTCTAAATACTTAATACTTCTCAAAGAATACTCCTTAAAACTGAAATTCTATCTTCTTTTTTACTTTACTTCTTCACTTTTCTAAATACTTAATACTTCTCAAAGCATACTACTTAATACTGAAATCCGTCTTCATTTCTTACTTTACTTCTTCACTTTTATAAATACTTAATACTTCTCAAAGCATACTCCTTAAAAAAGAAATTCTATCTTCTTTTCTTACTCTACTTCTTCACTTTTCTAAATACTTAATACTTCTCAAAGAATACTACTTAAAACTGAAATTCTATCTTCTTTATTACTTTACTTCTTCACTTTTCTAAATACTTAATACTTCTCAAAGCATACTACTTAATACTGAAATCCGTCTTCATTTCTTACTTTACTTCTTCACTTTTCTAAATACTTAATACTTCTCAAAGCATACTACTTAAAAATGAAATCCATCTTCTTTTCTTACTTTACTTCTTCACTTTTCTAAATACTTAATACTTCTCAAAGCATACTACTTAAAACTGAAATTCTATCTTCTTTATTACTTTACTTCTTCACTTTTCTAAATACTTAATACTTCTCAAAGCATACTCCTTAAAAAAGAAATTCTATCTTCTTTTCTTACTCTACTTCTTCACTTTTCTAAATACTTAATACTTCTCAAAGAATACTACTTAAAACTGAAATTCTATCTTCATTTCTTACTTTACTTCTTCACTTTTCTAAATACTTAATACTTCTCAAAGAATACTCCTTAAAACTGAAATTCTATCTTCTTTTTTACTTTACTTCTTCACTTTTCTAAATACTTAATACTTCTCAAAGCATACTACTTAATACTGAAATCCGTCTTCATTTCTTACTTTACTTCTTCACTTTTATAAATACTTAATACTTCTCAAAGCATACTCCTTAAAAAAGAAATTCTATCTTCTTTTCTTACTCTACTTCTTCACTTTTCTAAATACTTAATACTTCTCAAAGAATACTACTTAAAACTGAAATTCTATCTTCTTTATTACTTTACTTCTTCACTTTTCTAAATACTTAATACTTCTCAAAGCATACTACTTAATACTGAAATCCGTCTTCATTTCTTACTTTACTTCTTCACTTTTCTAAATACTTAATACTTCTCAAAGCATACTACTTAAAAATGAAATCCATCTTCTTTATTACTTTACTTCTTCACTTTTCTAAATACTTAATACTTCTCAAAGCATACTACTTAAAACTGAAATTCTATCTTCTTTATTACTTTACTTCTTCACTTTTCTAAATACTTAATACTTCTCAAAGCATACTCCTTAAAAAAGAAATTCTATCTTCTTTTCTTACTCTACTTCTTCACTTTTCTAAATACTTAATACTTCTCAAAGAATACTACTTAAAACTGAAATTCTATCTTCTTTATTACTTTACTTCTTCACTTTTCTAAATACTTAATACTTCTCAAAGCATACTACTTAATACTGAAATCCGTCTTCATTTCTTACTTTACTTCTTCACTTTTCTAAATACTTAATACTTCTCAAAGCATACTACTTAAAAATGAAATCCATCTTCTTTTCTTACTTTACTTCTTCACTTTTCTAAATACTTAATACTTCTCAAAGCATACTACTTAAAACTGAAATTCTATCTTCTTTATTACTTTACTTCTTCACTTTTCTAAATACTTAATACTTCTCAAAGCATACTACTTAATACTGAAATCCGTCTTCATTTCTTACTTTACTTCTTCACTTTTCTAAATACTTAATACTTCTCAAAGCATACTACTTAAAACTGAAATTCTATCTTCTTTATTACTTTACTTCTTCACTTTTCTAAATACTTAATACTTCTCAAAGCATACTACTTAAAACAGAAATTCCATCTTTTTTATTACTTTACTTCTTCACTTTTCTAAATACTTAATACTTCTCAAAGCATACTCCTTAAAAAAGAAATTCCATCTTCTTTATTACTTTACTTCTTCACTTTTCTAAATACTTAATACTTCTCAAAGCATACTACTTAATACTGAAATCCGTCTTCATTTCTTACTTTACTTCTTCACTTTTCTAAATACTTAATACTTCTCAAAGAATACTACTTAAAACTGAAATTATATCTTCTTTATTACTTTACTTCTTCACTTTTCTAAATACTTAATACTTCTCAAAGCATACTCCTTAAAACTGAAATTCTATCTTCTTTTTTACTTTACTTCTTCACTTTTCTAAATACTTAATACTTCTCAAAGCATACTACTTAATACTGAAATCCGTCTTCATTTCTTACTTTACTTCTTCACTTTTATAAATACTTAATACTTCTCAAAGCATACTCCTTAAAAAAGAAATTCTATCTTCTTTTCTTACTCTACTTCTTCACTTTTCTAAATACTTAATACTTCTCAAAGAATACTACTTAAAACTGAAATTCTATCTTCATTTCTTACTTTACTTCTTCACTTTTCTAAATACTTAATACTTCTCAAAGAATACTCCTTAAAACTGAAATTCTATCTTCTTTTTTACTTTACTTCTTCACTTTTCTAAATACTTAATACTTCTCAAAGCATACTACTTAAAAATGAAATTATATCTTCTTTTCTTACTTTACTTCTTCACTTTTCTAAATACTTAATACTTCTCAAAGCATACTACTTAAAACTGAAATCCATCTTCTTTATTACTTTACTTCTTCACTTTTCTAAATACTTAATACTTCTCAAATCATACTACTTAAAACTGAAATTCTATCTTTCTTTATTACTTTACTTCTTCACTTTTCTAAATACTTAATACTTCTCAAAGCATACTACTTAAAAATGAAATTATATCTTCTTTTATTACTTTACTTCTTCACTTTTCTAAATACTTAATACTTCTCAAAGAATACTACTTAAAACTGAAATTCCATCTTCTTTTCTTACTTTACTTCTTCACTTTTCTAAATACTTAATACTTCTCAAAGCATACTACTTAAAACTGAAATTCTATCTTCTTTATTACTTTACTTCTTCACTTTTCTAAATATTTAATACTTCTCAAAGCATACTACTTAAATCTGATTCTATCTTCTTTTCATACTCTACTTCTTCACTTTTCTAAATACTTAATACTTCTCAAAGAATACTACTTAAAACTGAAATTATATCTTCTTTATTACTTTACTTCTTCACTTTTCTAAATACTTAATACTTCTCAAAGCATACTCCTTAAAACTGAAATTCTATCTTCTTTTTTACTTTACTTCTTCACTTTTCTAAATACTTAATACTTCTCAAAGCATACTACTTAATACTGAAATCCGTCTTCATTTCTTACTTTACTTCTTCACTTTTATAAATACTTAATACTTCTCAAAGCATACTCCTTAAAAAAGAAATTCTATCTTCTTTTCTTACTCTACTTCTTCACTTTTCTAAATACTTAATACTTCTCAAAGAATACTACTTAAAACTGAAATTCTATCTTCATTTCTTACTTTACTTCTTCACTTTTCTAAATACTTAATACTTCTCAAAGAATACTCCTTAAAACTGAAATTCTATCTTCTTTTTTACTTTACTTCTTCACTTTTCTAAATACTTAATACTTCTCAAAGCATACTACTTAAAACTGAAATTATATCTTCTTTTCTTACTTTACTTCTTCACTTTTCTAAATACTTAATACTTCTCAAAGCATACTACTTAAAACTGAAATTCTATCTTCTTTATTACTTTACTTCTTCACTTTTCTAAATACTTAATACTTCTCAAAGCATACTACTTAAAACTGAAATTCTATCTTCTTTTCATACTCTACTTCTTCACTTTTCTAAATACTTAATACTTCTCAAAGCATACTACTTAAAAATGAAATTATATCTTCTTTTATTACTTTACTTCTTCACTTTTCTAAATACTTAATACTTCTCAAAGAATACTACTTAAAACTGAAATTCCATCTTCTTTTCTTACTTTACTTCTTCACTTTTCTAAATACTTAATACTTCTCAAAGCATACTACTTAAAACTGAAATTCTATCTTCTTTATTACTTTACTTCTTCACTTTTCTAAATATTTAATACTTCTCAAAGCATACTACTTAAATCTGATTCTATCTTCTTTTCATACTCTACTTCTTCACTTTTCTAAATACTTAATACTTCTCAAAGAATACTACTTAAAACTGAAATTATATCTTCTTTTCTTACTTCATTTCTTCACTTTTCTAAATACTTAATACTTCTCAAAGCATACTACTTAAAACTGAAATCCATCTTCTTTATTACTTTACTTCTTCACTTTTCTAAATACTTAATACTTCTCAAAGCATACAACTTAATATTGAAATCCGTCTTCATTTCTTACTTCATTTCTTCACTTTTCTAAATACTTAATACTTCTCAAAGCATACTACTTAAAACTGAAATTCTATCTTCTTTATTACTTTACTTCTTCACTTTTCTAAATATTTAATACTTCTCAAAGCATACTACTTAAATCTGATTCTATCTTCTTTTCATACTCTACTTCTTCACTTTTCTAAATACTTAATACTTCTCAAAGCATACTACTTAAAACTGAAATTATATATTCATTTCTTACTTTACTTCTTCACTTTTCTAAATACTTAATACTTCTCAAAGCATACTACTTAAAAAAGAAATTCTATCTTCTTTTCTTACTTTACTTCTTCACTTTTCTAAATACTTAATACTTCTCAAAGAATACTACTTAAAACTGAAATTCCATCTTCTTTTCTTACTTCATTTCTTCACTTTTCTAAATACTTAATACTTCTCAAAGCATACTACTTAAAACAGAAATTCCATCTTCTTTTCTTACTTTACTTCTTCACTTTTCTAAATACTTAATACTTCTCAAAGCATACTACTTAAAACTGAAATTCTATCTTCTTTATTACTTTACTTCTTCACTTTTCTAAATATTTAATAATTCTCAAAGCATACTACTTAAAACTGAAATTCTATCTTCTTTTCATACTCTACTTCTTCACTTTTCTAAATACTTAATACTTCTCAAAGCATACTACTTAATATTGAAATCCGTCTTCTTTTCTTACTTTACTTCTTCACTTTTCTAAATACTTAATACTTCTCAAAGAATACTCCTTAAAACTGAAATTCTATCTTCTTTTCTTACTTTGCTTCTTCACTTTTCTAAATACTTAATACTTCTCAAAGAATACTACTTAATATTGAAATTCCATCTTCTTTATTACTTTACTTCTTCACTTTTCTAAATACTTAATACTTCTCAAAGCATACTACTTAATACTGAAATCCGTCTTCATTTCTTACTTTACTTCTTCACTTTTCTAAATACTTAATACTTCTCAAAGCATACTACTTAAAAATGAAATCCATCTTCTTTTCTTACTTTACTTCTTCACTTTTCTAAATACTTAATATTTCTCAAAGAATACTACTTAAAACTGAAATTCCATCTTCTTTTCTTACTTTACTTCTTCACTTTTCTAAATACTTAATACTTCTCAAAGCATACTACTTAAATCTGATTCTATCTTCTTTTCATACTCTACTTCTTCACTTTTCTAAATACTTAATACTTCTCAAAGAATACTACTTAAAACTGAAATTATATCTTCTTTTCTTACTTCATTTCTTCACTTTTCTAAATACTTAATACTTCTCAAAGCATACTACTTAAAACTGAAATCCATCTTCTTTATTACTTTACTTCTTCACTTTTCTAAATACTTAATACTTCTCAAAGCATACTACTTAATATTGAAATTCTATCTTCTTTTCTTACTCTACTTCTTCACTTTTCTAAATACTTAATACTTCTCAAAGCATACTACTTAAAACTGAAATTCTATCTTCTTTATTACTTTACTTCTTCACTTTTCTAAATACTTAATACTTCTCAAAGCATACTACTTAAAACTGAAATTCCATCTTCTTTTCTTACTTTACTTCTTCACTTTTCTAAATACTTAATACTTCTCAAAGCATACTACTTAAAACAGAAATTCCATCTTCTTTTCTTACTTTACTTCTTCACTTTTCTAAATACTTAATACTTCTCAAAGCATACTACTTAAAACTGAAATTCTATCTTCTTTATTACTTTACTTCTTCACTTTTCTAAATATTTAATACTTCTCAAAGCATACTACTTAAAACTGAAATTATATCTTCTTTTCTTACTTTACTTCTTCACTTTTCTAAATACTTAATACTTCTCAAAGCATACTACTTAAAACTGAAATTCTATCTTCTTTATTACTTTACTTCTTCACTTTTCTAAATACTTAATACTTCTCAAAGCATACTACTTAAAACTGAAATTCCATCTTCTTTTCTTACTCTACTTCTTCACTTTTCTAAATACTTAATACTTCTCAAAGCATACTACTTAATATTGAAATCCGTCTTCTTTTCTTACTTTACTTCTTCACTTTTCTAAATACTTAATACTTCTCAAAGAATACTACTTAAAACTGAAATTCTATCTTCTTTTCTTACTTTACTTCTTCACTTTTCTAAATACTTAATACTTCTCAAAGCATACTACTTAAAAATGAAATCCATCTTCTTTTCTTACTTTACTTCTTCACTTTTCTAAATACTTAATACTTCTCAAAGAATACTACTTAAAACTGAAATTCTATCTTCTTTATTACTTTACTTCTTCACTTTTCTAAATATTTAATACTTCTCAAAGCATACTACTTAAAACTGAAATTATATCTTCTTTTCTTACTTTACTTCTTCACTTTTCTAAATACTTAATACTTCTCAAAGCATACTACTTAAAACTGAAATTCTATCTTCTTTATTACTTTACTTCTTCACTTTTCTAAATATTTAATACTTCTCAAAGCATACTACTTAAAACTGAAATTCCATCTTCTTTATTACTTTACTTCTTCACTTTTCTAAATACTTAATACTACTCAAAGCATACTACTTAAAACTGAAATTCTATCTTTTTTTCATACTCTACTTCTTCACTTTTCTAAATACTTAATACTTCTCAAAGCATACTACTTAAAACTGAAATTCTATCTTCATTTCTTACTTTACTTCTTCACTTTTCTAAATACTTAATACTTCTCAAAGAATACTCCTTAAAACTGAAATTCTATCTTCTTTATTACTTTACTTCTTCACTTTTCTAAATACTTAATACTTCTCAAAGCATACTACTTAAAACAGAAATTCCATCTTCTTTATTACTTTACTTCTTCACTTTTCTAAATACTTAATACTTCTCAAAGCATACTCCTTAAAAAAGAAATTCCATCTTCTTTATTACTTTACTTCTTCACTTTTCTAAATACTTGATACTTCTCAAAGCATACTACTTAATACTGAAATCCGTCTTCATTTCTTACTTTACTTCTTCACTTTTCTAAATACTTAATACTTCTCAAAGAATACTACTTAAAACTGAAATTATATCTTCTTTATTACTTTACTTCTTCACTTTTCTAAATACTTAATACTTCTCAAAGCATACTACTTAAAACTGAAATTCTATCTTCTTTTTTACTTTACTTCTTCACTTTTCTAAATACTTAATACTTCTCAAAGCATACTACTTAATACTGAAATCCGTCTTCATTTCTTACTTTACTTCTTCACTTTTCTAAATACTTAATACTTCTCAAAGCATACTACTTAAAACTGAAATTCTATCTTCTTTTTTACTTTACTTCTTCACTTTTCTAAATACTTAATACTTCTCAAAGAATACTCCTTAAAACTGAAATTCTATCTTCTTTTTTACTTTACTTCTTCACTTTTCTAAATACTTAATACTTCTCAAAGCATACTACTTAAAACTGAAATTCTATCTTCATTTCTTACTTTACTTCTTCACTTTTCTAAATACTTAATACTTCTCAAAGAATACTCCTTAAAACTGAAATTCTATCTTCTTTTTTACTTTACTTCTTCACTTTTCTAAATACTTAATACTTCTCAAAGCATACTACTTAATACTGAAATCCGTCTTCATTTCTTACTTTACTTCTTCACTTTTCTAAATACTTAATACTTCTCAAAGAATACTACTTAAAACTGAAATTATATCTTCTTTATTACTTTACTTCTTCACTTTTCTAAATACTTAATACTTCTCAAAGCATACTCCTTAAAACTGAAATTCTATCTTCTTTTTTACTTTACTTCTTCACTTTTCTAAATACTTAATACTTCTCAAAGCATACTACTTAATACTGAAATCCGTCTTCATTTCTTACTTTACTTCTTCACTTTTATAAATACTTAATACTTCTCAAAGCATACTCCTTAAAAAAGAAATTCTATCTTCTTTTCTTACTCTACTTCTTCACTTTTCTAAATACTTAATACTTCTCAAAGAATACTACTTAAAACTGAAATTCTATCTTCATTTCTTACTTTACTTCTTCACTTTTCTAAATACTTAATACTTCTCAAAGAATACTCCTTAAAACTGAAATTCTATCTTCTTTTTTACTTTACTTCTTCACTTTTCTAAATACTTAATACTTCTCAAAGCATACTACTTAAAACTGAAATTATATCTTCTTTTCTTACTTTACTTCTTCACTTTTCTAAATACTTAATACTTCTCAAAGCATACTACTTAAAACTGAAATTCTATCTTCTTTATTACTTTACTTCTTCACTTTTCTAAATACTTAATACTTCTCAAAGCATACTACTTAAAACTGAAATTCCATCTTCTTTTCTTACTCTACTTCTTCACTTTTCTAAATACTTAATACTTCTCAAAGCATACTACTTAAAAATGAAATCCATCTTCTTTTCTTACTTTACTTCTTCACTTTTCTAAATACTTAATACTTCTCAAAGCATACTACTTAAAACTGAAATTCTATCTTCTTTATTACTTTACTTTTCACTTTTCTAAATACTTAATACTTCTCAAAGCATACTACTTAAAACTGAAATTACATCTTCTTTTCTTACTTTACTTCTTCACTTTTCTAAATACTTAATACTTCTCAAAGCATACTACTTAAAACTGAAATTCCATCTTCTTTTCTTACTTTACTTCTTCACTTTTCTAAATACTTAATACTTCTCAAAGAATACTACTTAAAACTGAAATTCCATCTTCTTTTCTTACTTTACTTCTTCACTTTTCTAAATACTTAATACTTCTCAAAGAATACTACTTAAAACAGAAATTCCATCTTCTTTTCTTACTTTACTTCTTCACTTTTCTAAATACTTAATACTTCTCAAAGCATACTACTTAAAACTGAAATTCTATCTTCTTTTCTTACTTTACTTCTTCACTTTTCTAAATACTTAATACTTCTCAAAGCATACTACTTAAAACAGAAATTATATCTTCTTTTCTTACTCTACTTCTTCACTTTTCTAAATACTTAATACTTCTCAAAGCATACTACTTAAAACTGAAATTATATCTTCTTTTCTTACTTTACTTCTTCACTTTTCTAAATACTTAATACTTCTCAAAGCATACTACTTAAAAATGAAATTCTATCTTCTTTATTACTTTACTTCTTCACTTTTCTAAATACTTAATACTTCTCAAAGCATACTACTTAAAAATGAAATTATATCTTCTTTTCTTACTTTACTTCTTCACTTTTCTAAATACTTAATACTTCTCAAAGCATACTACTTAAAACAGAAATTCCATCTTCTTTTCTTACTTCATTTCTTCACTTTTCTAAATACTTAATACTTCTCAAATCATACTACTTAAAACTGAAATTCTATCTTTCTTTATTACTTTACTTCTTCACTTTTCTAAATACTTAATACTTCTCAAAGAATACTACTTAAAACTGAAATTCTATCTTTCTTTATTACTTTACTTCTTCACTTTTCTAAATACTTAATACTTCTCAAAGCATACTACTTAAAACTGAAATTCCATCTTCTTTTCTTACTTTACTTCTTCACTTTTCTAAATACTTAATACTTCTCAAAGCATACTACTTAAAACTGAAATTCTATCTTCTTTATTACTTTACTTCTTCACTTTTCTAAATACTTAATACTTCTCAAAGCATACTACTTAATACTGAAATCCGTCTTCATTTCTTACTTTACTTCTTCACTTTTATAAATACTTAATACTTCTCAAAGCATACTCCTTAAAAAAGAAATTCTATCTTCTTTTCTTACTCTACTTCTTCACTTTTCTAAATACTTAATACTTCTCAAAGAATACTACTTAAAACTGAAATTCTATCTTCTTTTCTTACTCTACTTCTTCACTTTTCTAAATACTTAATACTTCTCAAAGCTACTACTTAATACTGAAATCCGTCTTCATTTCTTACTTTACTTCTTCACTTTTCTAAATACTTAATACTTCTCAAAGCATACTACTTAAAAATGAAATCCATCTTCTTTTCTTACTTTACTTCTTCACTTTTCTAAATACTTAATACTTCTCAAAGCATACTACTTAAAACAGAAATTCCATCTTCTTTTCTTACTTTACTTCTTCACTTTTCTAAATACTTAATACTTCTCAAAGCATACTACTTAAAACTGAAATTCTATCTTCTTTATTACTTTACTTCTTCACTTTTCTAAATATTTAATACTTCTCAAAGCATACTACTTAAATCTGATTCTATCTTCTTTTCATACTCTACTTCTTCACTTTTCTAAATACTTAATACTTCTCAAAGCATACTACTTAAAAATGAAATTATATCTTCTTTTCTTACTTTACTTCTTCACTTTTCTAAATACTTAATACTTCTCAAAGAATACTACTTAAAACTGAAATTCCATCTTCTTTTCTTACTTTACTTCTTCACTTTTCTAAATACTTAATACTTCTCAAAGCATACTACTTAAAACTGAAATTCTATCTTCTTTATTACTTTACTTCTTCACTTTTCTAAATATTTAATACTTCTCAAAGCATACTACTTAAATCTGATTCTATCTTCTTTTCTTACTTTACTTCTTCACTTTTCTAAATACTTAATACTTCTCAAAGCATACTACTTAAAACTGAAATTATATCTTCTTTTCTTACTTTACTTCTTCACTTTTCTAAATACTTAATACTTCTCAAAGCATACTCCTTAAAAAAGAAATTATATCTTCTTTTCTTACTTTACTTCTTCACTTTTCTAAATACTTAATACTTCTCAAAGCATACTACTTAAAACTGAAATTCTATCTTCTTTATTACTTTACTTCTTCACTTTTCTAAATATTTAATACTTCTCAAAGCATACTAATTAAAACTGAAATTCTATCTTCTTTTCTTACTCTACTTCTTCACTTTTCTAAATACTTAATACTTCTCAAAGCATACTACTTAAAACAGAAATTCCATCTTCTTTTCTTACTTTACTTCTTCACTTTTCTAAATACTTAATACTTCTCAAAGCATACTACTTAAAACTGAAATTCTATCTTCTTTTCTTACTTTACTTCTTCACTTTTCTAAATACTTAATACTTCTCAAAGCATACTACTTAAAACTGAAATTCTATCTTCTTTATTACTTTACTTCTTCACTTTTCTAAATACTTAATACTTCTCAAAGCATACTACTTAAAACAGAAATTCCATCTTCTTTATTACTTTACTTCTTCACTTTTCTAAATACTTAATACTTCTCAAAGCATACTACTTAAAACTGAAATTATATCTTCTTTTCTTACTTTACTTCTTCACTTTTCTAAATACTTAATACTTCTCAAAGCATACTACTTAAAAATGAAATCCATCTTCTTTTCTTACTTTACTTCTTCACTTTTCTAAATACTTAATACTTCTCAAAGCATACTACTTAAAACTGAAATTCTATCTTCTTTATTACTTTACTTCTTCACTTTTCTAAATACTTAATACTTCTCAAAGCATACTACTTAATACTGAAATCCGTCTTCATTTCTTACTTTACTTCTTCACTTTTATAAATACTTAATACTTCTCAAAGCATACTACTTAAAACTGAAATTCTATCTTCTTTATTACTTTACTTTTCACTTTTCTAAATACTTAATACTTCTCAAAGAATACTACTTAAAACTGAAATTCTATCTTCTTTTCTTACTCTACTTCTTCACTTTTCTAAATACTTAATACTTCTCAAAGCTACTACTTAATACTGAAATCCGTCTTCATTTCTTACTTTACTTCTTCACTTTTCTAAATACTTAATACTTCTCAAAGCATACTACTTAAAAATGAAATCCATCTTCTTTTCTTACTTTACTTCTTCACTTTTCTAAATACTTAATACTTCTCAAAGCATACTCCTTAAAACTGAAATTCTATCTTCTTTATTACTTTACTTCTTCACTTTTCTAAATACTTAATACTTCTCAAAGAATACTACTTAATACTGAAATCCGTCTTCATTTCTTACTTTACTTCTTCACTTTTCTAAATACTTAATACTTCTCAAAGCATACTCCTTAAAAAAGAAATTCTATCTTCTTTATTACTTTACTTCTTCACTTTTCTAAATACTTAATACTTCTCAAAGCATACTACTTAAAACTGAAATTATATCTTCTTTTCTTACTTTACTTCTTCACTTTTCTAAATACTTAATACTTCTCAAAGCATACTACTTAAAACAGAAATTCCATCTTCTTTTCTTACTTTACTTCTTCACTTTTCTAAATACTTAATACTTCTCAAAGCATACTACTTAAAACTGAAATTCTATCTTCTTTATTACTTTACTTCTTCACTTTTCTAAATACTTGATACTTCTCAAAGCATACTACTTAAAACTGAAATTCTATCTTCTTTTTTACTTTACTTCTTCACTTTTCTAAATACTTAATACTTCTCAAAGCATACTACTTAATACTGAAATTCTATCTTCTTTATTACTTTACTTCTTCACTTTTCTAAATACTTAATACTTCTCAAAGCATACTACTTAAAAATGAAATCCATCTTCTTTTCTTACTTTACTTCTTCACTTTTCTAAATACTTAATACTTCTCAAAGCATACTACTTAAAACTGAAATTCTATCTTCTTTATTACTTTACTTCTTCACTTTTCTAAATACTTAATACTTCTCAAAGCATACTACTTAATACTGAAATCCGTCTTCATTTCTTACTTTACTTCTTCACTTTTCTAAATACTTAATACTTCTCAAAGCATACTACTTAAAAATGAAATCCATCTTCTTTTCTTACTTTACTTCTTCACTTTTCTAAATACTTAATATTTCTCAAAGAATACTACTTAAAACTGAAATTCTATCTTCTTTTCTTACTCTACTTTTCACTTTTATAAATACTTAATACTTCTCAAAGCATACTCCTTAAAAAAGAAATTCTATCTTCTTTATTACTTTACTTCTTCACTTTTCTAAATATTTAATAATTCTCAAAGCATACTACTTAATACTGATTCTATCTTCTTTTCATACTCTACTTCTTCACTTTTCTAAATACTTAATACTTCTCAAAGCATACTACTTAAAACTGAAATTCCATCTTCTTTTCTTACTTTACTTCTTCACTTTTCTAAATACTTAATACTTCTCAAAGAATACTCCTTAAAACTGAAATTCTATCTTCTTTATTACTTTACTTCTTCACTTTTCTAAATACTTAATACTTCTCAAAGCATACTACTTAATATTGAAATTCCATCTTCTTTATTACTTTACTTCTTCACTTTTCTAAATACTTAATACTTCTCAAAGCATACTACTTAATACTGAAATCCGTCTTCATTTCTTACTTTACTTCTTCACTTTTCTAAATACTTAATACTTCTCAAAGCATACTACTTAAAACAGAAATTCCATCTTCTTTTCTTACTTTACTTCTTCACTTTTCTAAATACTTAATACTTCTCAAAGCATACTACTTAATATTGAAATTCCATCTTCTTTATTACTTTACTTCTTCACTTTTCTAAATACTTAATACTTCTCAAAGCATACTACTTAATACTGAAATCCGTCTTCATTTCTTACTTTACTTCTTCACTTTTCTAAATACTTAATACTTCTCAAAGCATACTACTTAAAACAGAAATTCCATCTTCTTTTCTTACTTTACTTCTTCACTTTTCTAAATACTTAATACTTCTCAAAGCATACTACTTAAAACTGAAATCCATCTTCTTTTCTTACTTTACTTCTTCACTTTTCTAAATACTTAATACTTCTCAAAGCATACTACTTAAAACTGAAATTATATCTTCTTTTCTTACTTTACTTCTTCACTTTTCTAAATACTTAATACTTCTCAAAGCATACTCCTTAAAAAAGAAATTATATCTTCTTTTCTTACTTTACTTCTTCACTTTTCTAAATACTTAATACTTCTCAAAGCATATTACTTAAAACTGAAATTCTATCTTCTTTTTTACTTTACTTCTTCACTTTTCTAAATATTTAATACTTCTCAAAGCATACTACTTAATACTGAAATCCGTCTTCATTTCTTACTTTACTTCTTCACTTTTCTAAATACTTAATACTTCTCAAAGCATACTCCTTAAAAAAGAAATTCTATCTTCTTTATTACTTTACTTCTTCACTTTTCTAAATACTTAATACTTCTCAAAGCATACTACTTAATACTGAAATCCGTCTTCATTTCTTACTTTACTTCTTCACTTTTATAAATACTTAATACTTCTCAAAGCATACTCCTTAAAAAAGAAATTCTATCTTCTTTTCTTACTCTACTTCTTCACTTTTCTAAATACTTAATACTTCTCAAAGCATACTACTTAAAACTGAAATTCTATCTTCATTTCTTACTTTACTTCTTCACTTTTCTAAATACTTAATACTTCTCAAAGAATACTCCTTAAAACTGAAATTCTATCTTCTTTTTTACTTTACTTCTTCACTTTTCTAAATACTTAATACTTCTCAAAGCATACTACTTAATACTGAAATCCATCTTCTTTTCTTACTTTACTTCTTCACTTTTCTAAATACTTAATACTTCTCAAAGCATACTACTTAAAACTGAAATTATATCTTCTTTTCTTACTTTACTTCTTCACTTTTCTAAATACTTAATACTTCTCAAAGCATACTCCTTAAAAAAGAAATTATATCTTCTTTTCTTACTTTACTTCTTCACTTTTCTAAATACTTAATACTTCTCAAAGCATACTACTTAAAACTGAAATTCTATCTTCTTTTTTACTTTACTTCTTCACTTTTCTAAATATTTAATACTTCTCAAAGCATACTACTTAATACTGAAATCCGTCTTCATTTCTTACTTTACTTCTTCACTTTTCTAAATACTTAATACTTCTCAAAGCATACTACTTAAAACTGAAATTACATCTTCTTTTCTTACTTTACTTCTTCACTTTTCTAAATACTTAATACTTCTCAAAGCATACTACTTAAAAATGAAATCCATCTTCTTTTCTTACTTTACTTCTTCACTTTTCTAAATACTTAATACTTCTCAAAGCATACTACTTAAAACTGAAATTCTATCTTCTTTTCTTACTTTGCTTCTTCACTTTTCTAAATACTTAATACTTCTCAAAGAATACTACTTAATATTGAAATTCCATCTTCTTTATTACTTTACTTCTTCACCTTTCTAAATACTTATTACTTCTCAAAGCATACTCCTTAAAAAAGAAATTCAATCTTCTTTTCTTACTCTACTTCCTCACTTTTCTAAATACTTAATACTTCTCAAAGAATACTACTTAAAACTGAAATTCCATCTTCATTTCTTACTTTACTTCTTCACTTTTCTAAATACTTAATACTTCTCAAAGCATACTACTTAAAAATGAAATCCATCTTCTTTTATTACTTTACTTCTTCACTTTTCTAAATACTTAATACTTCTCAAAGCATACTACTTAAAACTGAAATTCTATCTTCTTTATTACTTTACTTTTCACTTTTCTAAATACTTAATACTTCTCAAAGCATACTACTTAAAAATGAAATTATATCTTCTTTTCTTACTTTACTTCTTCACTTTTCTAAATACTTAATACTTCTCAAAGAATACTACTTAAAACTGAAATTCCATCTTCTTTTCTTACTTTACTTCTTCACTTTTCTAAATACTTAATACTTCTCAAAGCATACTACTTAAAACTGAAATTCTATCTTCTTTATTACTTTACTTCTTCACTTTTCTAAATATTTAATACTTCTCAAAGCATACTCCTTAAAAAAGAAATTCCATCTTCTTTTCATACTCTACTTCTTCACTTTTCTAAATACTTAATACTTCTCAAAGAATACTACTTAAAACTGAAATTATATCTTCTTTTCTTACTTCATTTCTTCACTTTTCTAAATACTTAATACTTCTCAAAGCATACTACTTAAAACTGAAATTCTATCTTCTTTATTACTTTACTTCTTCACTTTTCTAAATACTTAATACTTCTCAAAGCATACTACTTAATACTGAAATCCGTCTTCATTTCTTACTTCATTTCTTCACTTTTCTAAATACTTAATACTTCTCAAAGCATACTACTTAAAACTGAAATTCTATCTTCTTTATTACTTTACTTCTTCACTTTTCTAAATATTTAATAATTCTCAAAGCATACTACTTAAATCTGATTCTATCTTCTTTTCATACTCTACTTCTTCACTTTTCTAAATACTTAATACTTCTCAAAGCATACTACTTAAAAATGAAATTATATCTTCTTTTATTACTTTACTTCTTCACTTTTCTAAATACTTAATACTTCTCTAAGAATACTACTTAAAACTGAAATTCCATCTTCTTTTCTTACTTTACTTCTTCACTTTTCTAAATACTTAATACTTCTCAAAGCATACTACTTAATATTGAAATCCGTCTTCTTTTCTTACTTTACTTCTTCACTTTTCTAAATACTTAATACTTCTCAAAGCATACTACTTAAAACTGAAATTATATCTTCTTTATTACTTTACTTCTTCACTTTTCTAAATACTTAATACTTCTCAAAGCATACTACTTAAAACAGAAATTCCATCTTCTTTTCTTACTTTACTTCTTCACTTTTCTAAATACTTAATACTTCTCAAAGCATACTACTTAATACTGAAATCCGTCTTCATTTCTTACTTCATTTCTTCACTTTTCTAAATACTTAATACTTCTCAAAGCATACTACTTAAAACTGAAATTCTATCTTCTTTATTACTTTACTTCTTCACTTTTCTAAATATTTAATACTTCTCAAAGCATACTACTTAAATCTGATTCTATCTTCTTTTCATACTCTACTTCTTCACTTTTCTAAATACTTAATACTTCTCAAAGAATACTACTTAAAAATGAAATTATATCTTCTTTTATTACTTTACTTCTTCACTTTTCTAAATACTTAATACTTCTCTAAGAATACTACTTAAAACTGAAATTCCATCTTCTTTTCTTACTTTACTTCTTCACTTTTCTAAATACTTAATACTTCTCAAAGCATACTACTTAAAACTGAAATTCTATCTTCTTTATTACTTTACTTCTTCACTTTTCTAAATATTTAATACTTCTCAAAGCATACTACTTAAATCTGATTCTATCTTCTTTTCATACTCTACTTCTTCACTTTTCTAAATACTTAATACTTCTCAAAGAATACTACTTAAAACTGAAATTAT